>JARFJB010002320.1:2587500-2617500 GCA_036346205.1 Vesta saturnalis
ATATAAATGTTACCAATGTGATTATTCAACAAAAACGAGACGGTGTCTTAGGAATCACCTTGTAAAGCACAATTCAAAGTTTGATTACACATGTGCTTATTGCCAGTATTCAACAAAAGTGAAAAGGAATTTTTCCTGTCACATTATAAAGCATAATTCAACTGTGGAATACAAATGTGATCAATGCAATTATTCAACCAAAGCGAAACAAAATTTAAGGAATCACATTGTTAAGCACAATTCAAGTATTGATTACAAATGTGATCATTGCGATTATTCAACAAAAGTGAAACGATATTTCAAGTATCACCTTGTAAAACATAATTCAAGTATAGATTATAAATGTGATTACTGCAATTATTCAACCAAAGTGAAACATTATTTTAAGAATCACCTTGTAAAGCACAATTCAAATATTAATTACAAATGTGCTCATTGTAATTATTCAACAAAAGTGAAGCGGTATTTAAACAGTCACCTTTTAAAGCACAATTTAAGTATTATTTTGAAATGTGATCATTGCAATTATTCAACCAAAGTGAAACAAAATTTAAGGAGTCATCTTGTAAAACACAATTCAATACAAATGTGATCAATGTATTCAACAAAAACAAAACAGTGTTTCAGGAATCATTTGGTACAGCATAATTCAGGTGTCATATACAAATGTGGGCAACGTGTTTATGTAACAAATCATAAAGGTAAATTTAATGTACATAGTGCAAAACATAGTTCAACTATTGCGTAGAAATAGCAATTGCATGATTCAAGTGAGCCTAAATACAAATGTGACCGATGATGCTATGTAACCAGTTAGGTTAGTAATTTAGTTGCATATAAGTAGTTAGTCCTAATCATAAGCAACCATGTGCATATGTAAAAAATTATAGAAGTAAGTTTTATAGGTCATTGTATTATAGTACATACAAAGTAGCTTGTTGACAAAACAGATTATGACAAAGCGGTCCCCGACAAGACCTCCGACGCCAAAATAGCACCAAATACAGAGGTGGCCATGGATCGTTAACGTTTAAATATAACATCCTGCGGGTCAATGGAAAGGCGTCGTATCTGTAGCTCTTTTCTCAGAAATTTCGTCGCAATGGAACACTTCACTGGGCCACAACGTGCCTCTGCGTAAAACAATTTTATTTAAACAACAGTCCTCTCATTACTGTGAGACACTTGTTTCGCGTTTTGAGTATGATTAACACCAATCAGTGTCCGAGTGCTGCTTTA
The DNA here is from genome assembly GCA_036346205.1 of Vesta saturnalis. Classification (NCBI taxonomy): domain Eukaryota; kingdom Metazoa; phylum Arthropoda; class Insecta; order Coleoptera; family Lampyridae; genus Vesta; species Vesta saturnalis. Next base: position 2,588,740 of record JARFJB010002320.1, read on the forward strand.
ATAAAAATGTGGTTAAAGAAATTCGAGGAGACGGGATCAACACTTAATGTAAAGCAAACGGCGACCCACGGACTTCTCAGACTGAAGAAAACGTGCAAAAAGTTTCCGCTTCAGTTTGACGTGATCCAGATTTGTTGACGCGAAAGGTTCGGCTGGATTAGGAATATCCCGCACATCTTTACACCGTATTTTGAAAACATTTAATTTTACGCAAGTCGTACGTCGAAACAATGTTGGATCGATGCAGTAATTTTAACGCCTTGTTTTTTTCCGACAAAACCCATCTTTTCAGCACGCGCACTAACAGAATTGCAGATAGTAAAGCAGTGAAAATCCCAAAGCTAAATTTGAAAGGTCGCTTCATTCGTCTAGGTAACTGTATGGGCTGCAATTTCAGCTGAAAGTGTTATTGGCCTCTATTTTTTTGAAGATTCTCGTGGTCGTACGGTTATTGTAAACTCTGCTGAGTATGTGAAAATGTTACCGAAATTCTTGGCACCACCGCTATCGACATTTACTGGCTACAGTCGTAACACGTGTTGTCAGCATTTGTCACTAGTCTTAACGAGTCGCGGCCAATGGTTAAAGAGATGTTGTTGGAGATACGACATCCGGTGGCCGTCCAGGAGTGCAGATTTATTTTTATGGGGTTACTTGAAGAGCCGTGTCTACATTAATAAACCAAAGACAGTGCTTTAATTAAAAGCTAGAATTAGAGACGCGATGTCTGCTATCTCACGATCTCTTTTCCGGCGAGTTTCGAAAATTTCCGTACTCGCTTAGAAGAACGCAAAAGTCGAGAAGGTAGTCAATTATATGATGTTATTTTTAAAAAGTAAATACCCACGCATTAACTTATATAAATAAATAATTTTTTTGTCTAATCTTTTGTAATGTGATTTTTATGGATCACCCTATATAATAACTCAAAAACATTTTGGTCATATTAAATCCAATCTTCTCAGAGAGAAGATTTTGTCAGAATATCGGTTAATTGCTTTGTCCGTGATATAATCGCTGAAGAAAGTATCAAGTTGCTTCCGTGCTGAGTTTTAATTTAAAAGGTGCGAATTGATTGTCGTTTTATACACATTTTTTTTTGTAAGCCGAAAGAGGGGACATTTTTGGTTCGTAATTAGTCCGGATTTTAAAAGTAGAGGTCGTGAGTTGAGCAGGAGTTTTGAGGGGTTGAATACTCGCACAAGTAAATGATGACGCAAAAGGCGTTACAGCCATTGTGGTATGGAGTGGATACGGGAGGGCATGTTAAAGTTTTTTTTTGTTAATTACAACGTGAAATCCCATTATTATTGTAGTATGAAGAACTTAATTCTTTTCGATATAGTGGAGTTAAGTCCTTCATTTTGGCTCAGCGGGTGTGTATTTATGTACCCTAAATGTCTGAGTAGTACTATAAAATGGCCTTCGTGGTACTGTGTTTGGTTTTAACTATGTAACCTTAAAACATTTAACTATGGAAAATTCCTGACTTTATACTGTATGTGAATATTACTTCGTGATTCGAGAAGTAGGTGACATTTATTAATTAATGATTGTTTGAAAAAGTATGTTTTATTATTAGTGACATATTAGTATATTAGTGATTTTATTTAAAAGGAAAATTGACAATCATGTTTTTGAATCTCATTATAAGGTGCAAGATAAGGTTCAAAGTTCAGTATAAATTTTAAAATGTGCAACGGTGTGTTTAGAACTTGAAGATTAGATGCGTCTACGAAACACACAAGAACTATTTTATTCTTTGTATATTTTACCTTTGTTTTCCATGAAATTACGGGAAAAATGTAGATGTGAGATTTTGTATATTTTAATGTGAAATTCCAAAGTGGTATAGATTAGTATTTTAAATTTTTGTGCCGTTGATTATTTCATTATGTTGTTATTAAACTTAAATTAATTGCTATTTGTTCAGAATAAAATATCGGAATTGACGTATTTGTTTTGCGATCTTTCTTATTTGTGTTACGTTACAGCAGTTAACGTATACGGCTACCTTAACTTAACCTTCACGCCATTCCTTTGTAGGCAAAGCAATCCCTGCCTCTTATTTATTTTTCATTCACAATCTTTCTCCATGCTTTCCTATTTCCGCATACCTCCCTAGCTTCCGCAAGATTCATACATTGTCTCTGACATGCCATTTTATTTTTAAAACTCCTTATCTTTGTTTCCTTGATCATAGATTCTACTACCTTCAGCCAAGTTTTACGCGACCTACCAGGCCCGGTCTTTCCTCTAACCTCACCCACACATATTTGTTTCATTAATCTTGCGTTGTTCATTCTCTCAATGTGACCAAACCAACGTAATGTACTACTTTTATACCTATCCATCATCATGTTTTCCTCACCACACTCCATCATTATACATTCATTTTTTATTTTGTCGCTTCTCGTTTTACCACATGCGCTTCTCAGGAATCTCATACCCACGGTATTTATTTTTCTTTCGTGGTTTTTTTGACATACCCATGTCTCACTTCCATACAGTACTGTCGGAACGAATACACCATTGTAGATTGCTCGTTACGCAGCTAGGCTCATGCTTTCATTTCTCGTTATCGTCCACATACTTCCAATCACTTTCCATCCAGCATTGACCCTTCGCCCAATTTCGCCCTCCATTGTACTATCTGCAGTAAACATTCTACCGAGATATACCAGCTCGTCCACTTGCTCCACAATTTCATTTTGCAAAGTAAATACTGTACACCTTCCCGATTGAACACCACAATCTTAGTCTTGTTCACGTTTAGCTTTAAGTCCATGCTCTCACAGACTATATCAAACTTACTCAGAGCTGTTTGCAGCTCATCCGCACTGTCTCTTAATAAGACTGTGTTATCTGCATACACCAGAAGTCGTACATTTACGTCACCAACCATTACACCATTTGTATCAGTACATGCTAGTCTAACACATTTATCCTTGTATACATTGAACAACCATGGTGACATCACACAGCCTTGTCGCACTCCTTCCTCAGTATTAAAGTATTCACTCACACCTCCTCTCACCGTAACATATGCCCGACTACCGTTGTATACTGCTCTTATTCCATTTGTACGCCATATTCATTTAACATTTCCCACAGCTTCTCTCTATTCACTCTGTCGTATGCTTTCTCCAGATTATCAAACGCACAGTACATCTTCCTTTTTACCCTTAAACACTTTTCGATCACCTGCTGGAGAGCAACCATCTGATCGACACATCCTCTCCCTGGCATGATGCTACCTTGCACATCCCAAATCTTAGTTTGTGTAGTTTCTCGTACTCTATCAATCAGTATTCTAAAATACTTTACCAGGCACGCTGAGCAAACTTATTCCTCTGTAGTTCTTACAATCACTCTTGTTCCCCTTACCCTTATACAGTGGTACAATGATCGAGCTTTTCCAATCCCTCGGCACTTTTCCACACATAAGGCATACATTGAATAATTCACACAATCTTCGTATAAGCTTTGCACCACCATACTTTAGCATTTCACCAGTGATTTCATCTACGCCTGCTCCCTTGCCGTTTTTTAACATACCTACCGTTTTCTCTCTATCTCATTTATTCCAATACTCTTCTCAGTTTCATTAATCATTCTACTATATTCTCCTTATTTAACCTTTCAGTCTTACTTTCCTCAGTACTGTACAGCTTTCCGAAATATTCTTGCCAACATTCCCTCACTTCACAATCGTCCCATATTACTTCATTGCTCGTATTCGTCACTCCTGCAGCGTTCTGTTTTTGCCACGTTTTGTATTTTTGACACATTTCCAGAAGTTTTTTGTTTCCCTCAAAATCATTCTGCATTTTCTCTCCTTCCACAGCCATCATTTCCTCTTTACTTATTCTCGCTGCCTCCTTCGCTTCTTTGTTTCTTACTCTTACCGACTCATTCCACCAAGCACATTTTTTCTGTCTACCTACAGTCGCTCTTCCACATATTCGCACGGCACAATTGACAACAGAGTGTTTCAAGCTTATTCATGCACTTTCAACGTCAGTGTATTTTATTTGTTCGTTCTACACTTTTGTGTCTTTCACCAGGTTTCTAAGACGTTCATCATACTCTATCAAGTCTATAATACTTCTAAATTCACCTCTTTGCCATGTATACATATGCACATTTTTATGTTTAAACCACGTATTGGATACAAACAGGCTTCTCTCCACACAGATGCTCAGCAGGTGTTCACCATTCTCATTGACTCGTTGGTCTCCGAACTTCCCTAGAACGCGTTCATTATGTTCTCTCTGTACACCCACCCATCCGTTCATCATATCCCCTCTATCATCACTCTTTCATTTGGCTTACATACGTTCAACACGTTCTCTACTTCATTCCAGAAGTTCTCACGCTCCTGGTCTCTTTCTCCATTCACCGGTGCAAAGCATGCAATAAGAAAAATTCTTCGAAATTCTACTTTCATTCTAACCCATATTACCCGGGGAGATAGCAATTCGTATTGTTTAACACATCTTTTCGCTCTTTCACTTATGATAACCCCAACTCCTTTTGCGCCATGCACTTCAGTCTCAACTCCTGACCATAGTACTAGGCTGTCATCCTCCATCTCCTCAGCATCCTTTCCTTTGCGCTTTGTCTTCGATACACACAGAATATCAAGATGTCTTTCGTACATTCATTCGCAATGTCAAATTCTTTACCATGCATACCTCTAACATTCCACATACCGACTCGCCATTCATTCCTTGCACAGTCGTCAGCAACGGGGCCTGTCTGTTTCGACCTTGACCGCCCCTTGTAGCCAGCTGAGGATTTGCAGGAAGCGGTTCTGTGGCTTTCGTCACAGTTAGGGCAGTGGATGGAGCGGTTAGGACACTCCTCAGCGGTATGCCCTACCTGCGTGCAGGTAGAGCAATACTTGGAGAGAAGTTATGGGATAAGGGAGTATTTGCAACGGTAGTGTCGCCCAAACATAACGACGCCGCGTGCGAGGAGGAACTCGAGGGTGTATTTGGAAGGGGTGGTGAGGCGGACTAGGGATGTGGGTATGTTTGTGCCTTAGAGGTGATGCGGACAACCTTGCTCATGTGTGAAACATCCATCGAACCCCGGATCTCTTCGACTAGGATGTCTTTATCTAGGTGACAAATCACTCAGGAAAAGGAAGAAGGTCTAGGAGTAGAGTTGGAGGAACAGAGACCGGATAGTTAGGATAGGGTCAGGGTGGGATCGGCGAAGTTGTGTCGTAGCCTCAGCTGTGTACCATCCGCCAAGGGAGAGGTTTCTACGAGACAGGTGCGGTTATGGTTGAATGTTAAGTTCAACCAGGGAAGGTGAAGGGACTTTAAGGAGTTGTAAAGGGTTTTCTGGGTGGTATGGTTTTGGGGATATTACTAACGCAATATCTGAAGAATTGAGAGCGGGTGGGATTAGGGTAAGCGGCTGTGGGAATCATCGTAGGTATAGTTTGCTGGGCGGGTGTAGGTAGCACGGCGGGTTGGTGTGTGTGTGTGTGATGGTTTAGTGGGTGTGCGTGTTGGTTTTGTGGAGGCGGTAGAACGTGTAGAAGTGTAGGAGTGTGTGGAGGAAATGGAGATGGATGAGGCGTTGGAGTGGGAATGGGCGCGTGTTCTAAAGGATGGTGGTGGCGAGGCGAGTGTGCGTGTGTTGGTGTAGGTGGGCCGACGGTGTCGGGGGTTGGGGATACAACCGTGGGTGTTGCACGGTGGCGACCGTGCTTCACCATCACGACTGTATAAAAAATTAACGGAAATAAAATAAGAATAAAATTGTGTTTAACGGCGAGGTGCAGCCTCACACTCCGAGGAAAAAGGCTTGGAGACCAGAGACTCAATAGAAAAGAAGGAAAATAAAACAAATTAAAATTAATAAAATAACTCGTTATTAACTCTTACTGCTGACTGACGTCGATCCTAGTGTTGGACTAGTCCTAGATTCTTCTTTATACTTCTGATCTTCTTGTTATTCATGCTGTATGTCCTGCGGCTTCTGCATTGCTGCTAGGCTGTGGCTTTCTTCTGATGACCGTGTCTTTGTATTGTCTGTATGCAAGCAGTGACAGGTATAACTCCGAAGTGGCGAAGATCACGATGCGCGGATTGTTGAGCTTTTTTTTGGATTGCTTTAGAGTGCGCAATAAAAATCGCAAGAGCTCTTAAGCTTAGTAGGGACCTATGTTCGACCGAAGTTCAAACTGCTCTACTACTAACATCTTTTTTTTTAGTATGCTCATGTTAGTATTTACTTATTTATAGCTTATATATCTTATTCGTGGACTGTTCAGGAGTTCTTCTCCTCTTCAGACCTGGCCCTGACATCAAAAACGGTCATCCTATATACTGCTGCATGACGGCGGAGGGGGAGCAGCAGTAGGCTAATCAGTATCAGATGGTGATGAGCCGCCACCAAGTTCTTTCTTCCTATGGTTACTGAAAATTACAAATATATATTTGTTACGGTCGACGCATGTACAAAACATTCTAATCCCCATAAAATCAGTTACTACTGTCGAAGCTCGCGAGAAACTACCAAATATGCTGGCCCTATTCGGAACTCCAAAAAAATGTGTTCTGCGACCTCCTTTAAAAATATAACTTTCTTCAAATACCTAGATACCTGCAAAATAGAATATCACTACATTACACTAGACATTCATAGGGGAAATGATCTAATGGAAAGATGCATAAACCTACTTAGAATCGATCACTAAGCAAGAATGGCAGAGTGGCTTGTAGAAGATTCAGCAGCTGCTGTACTTTTACAAGCTCTCTTACAAAATATTACGGGAGATTTAACGCCTGTTCGCAATCGGAAGATAGACGCACAACGAGTTTCTCAAAAGTTATCCCAGGCAAATGTGGAAGAGAGCAATCGCAAAGGACTTATTTAGGGACATTTTAAGTGAGTATGCTGTGCGTAAATGCCTAGTAAAAGGAATAAGTGTGCGACGGTACTTGAGCTTGTGTTAAGGTGAGGGTGCTTGCTAAATGTGTTAGGCAAGCATGTATCGATGCAAATAGTTTAATGATTAATAATTAATTAATGACGTGAATTTTGATGATGTATGCTGATAGCGAAAATACTAGGGAGCTACAAACAATGCTGAGGAAGGTTGATGAAGTCTGTGGGACTAATAATAATAATAATAATACAGTTGTTTATTGACCACACAAAGAGAAAGAAAACATTAACAATTATAATCAAAATGTATACATGTACAACTTAAAAAAGAAAAAAAAGAGAGTTTGAGATGACGGAAATAAATACAACAAAATCAAAAAAGAAGATCAGGTTTTGTTTTGCGACTGATCTACAACTTATCCCAAATACATTTATATTTAAGTTACTATCTGCTCATGGAGTGAAACATTTTGATTGGTCACATTTCTTTTGTTTGAATTTAGCCTTATTTTATTAGTATTGAGTTTATGTGAGACAAGTTGTTGTTTGCTTGTTCGCTGTGTAGGGACAGCCTTGGAATTTTCGATATATTTAAAACAATCGCAATATAAATGTAAAATTCTTAAATTTGTTCAATTACCTTCCAACCTACATATAATTATGTATGTATAAAAGGTTACGTAATCGACTTACTAGCTCATTTTACAACTTTTGGTCATTCGCCCGTCTGAATGTGTATCTATGTGTGTATGTGTGTGCGTGCGGGCGTGCTTGCGTGTGTGAGTATGTGTGTGTGTGTGTGTGTGTGTGTGTGTGTGTGTGCGTGTGTGTGTCTGTATCTGTCTCTGTGTATCTGTTGTCTGTGTTTCTGCGTGTATGTGTGTCTGGCTGTCTGTGTGTCTATCTGATTCTGCGTGTGCGTATGCGAGTGCGCGCGCACGTGTGTATGTGTATTGGTATCCACGATCACTGCAGAACGAAAACACCTAGGTACTTAAAATTTTGCATTTGTTTTGGAGCTGATTAGATTTTGGGAAAAATCCAGCGACGGAGAAGGGAGTTTTGTTAGGGGTAGTTTTTGGTTTTTATCAAATATTTCTAAAACAGCTGTATATTTCAAAGACATAAAAGTGTATACATATTTTTAAAGAAAATTTAGTTTTACATTTTTCTTTATAAAGTCTCTTAATATAACACAAAAGGTAAGTCTAAAAATTAATTAAATACCAATGAAAATGGTTAAACTCTAACTGACATGAAGTTTCAGACGTCATTCTGACGTCTTACTGGTTTTACAATGTTGCCGGTTTTCGTTATGAACGTATAAAAGAGATTGCATAGCTTTATATTTAAAATTATTTAATTTCCTTTAATTATTTAAGTTAGCATCTAGATGTCTATTAACCTCTGCCTGTCATGAAGTTTTAAACGTCTGTTTGACATAGATTGTTTTTGTTTCTATAATGTTGCCTACTTATTTTAAAGGCGGTTGCATAATTATCCTAAAAACAATCTTATTAAAATGATTTCATTTCTTTTAATTTCGATTTTGTATGTTGGAAGGTCGTTGTGGTCCAGACCAGACATTTTTTAAATCTGTATAGTAATAAAATTAAGTATAATCTTTAACCAGTATATAAAGTAACCCTTTAATAGAGTTTAATATTTTATTTTTAATATCTTAACCTCCAAAATGAGCACGAGAAATCCTCTCGTTTTTAATATTTTAGCAGAATGTCAGACAACCAAAGCTAGAACTAGCAAAATGGTTTTACCTCATGGAGTGGTTGACACTCCTGTCTTCATGCCTGTGGGAACACAGGTATAATATGTAAATGTAACTTTAGACCGAACTTAATAGTAATCTGCTTCCAGGGCACCCTCAAAGGATTATTAATTGAACAATTAGATAATTTAGGCCTGCAAATAATGTTAGCAAACACGTATCATTTAGGCATTAAACCAGTAAGTAAATACTCGCTATTATTAATATTACTAGTTCTATATTCTAGGGTGTTGAAATTTTGAAAAAAGCGGGTGGATTACATAAATTTATGAATTGGAATAAACCGCTTTTAACAGATTCAGGAGGTTTTCAAATGGTCTCTCTTTTAAAGCTAGCAGAAATAACAGAAGAGGGTGTTAAGTTTGAATCACTCAATGAACAAAAATCCGAAATTGTTTTAACCCCAGAACATTCAATTGAGATACAAAATGTTATTGGTGCCGATATTATTATGCAATTAGATGATGTTGTTAAAACAACATGTCCAGATAATGCTAGAATAGAAGAGGCAATGTATCGTACAAGTAGATGGTTAGACCGTTGTTTGAAAGCTCATAAAAGATCAGATGATCAAAATATATTTCCTATTGTGCAAGGTAGTTTAAATTCAGAGCTTAGAATGCAAAGTGCGAAAGCACATATGGAGCGTAATGTGCGTGGATATGCAATTGGTGGATTAAGTGGAGGTGAAAGTAAAGACGATTTTTGGAAAATGGTTCATTTGTCTACAAATATCCTTCCAAAAGATAAGCCTCGATATTTAATGGGTGTTGGGTTTGCTGCCGATTTGGTTGTATGTTGTGCGTTAGGTGTCGATATGTTTGATTGTGTGTTCCCAACAAGAACAGCGGTAAGATTATGAAAATTAAGAATCACAATTTACAACAATTTGATTTTGCAGAGATTTGGCTGTGCTTTAGTTATGACGGGACAATTAAATTTAAAACAAAAGATTTACAAGACAGATTTAAATCCTATTGACGCAGATTGTGATTGCTCCACTTGTAAGACATACACTCGTGCCTATTTGCATCATATAGCAACAATACACACAGTGTCTTGTCATTTATTAACAGTGCATAATGTAGCATTTCAATTGAGACTAATGAAAAATATACGTGAAAATATTACTAATAATAAATATCCTGAATTTGTACAGAATTTTATGGCTGATTTGTATCCCAGCAAGGATTACCCCAGCTGGATTGTAGATTCACTGGCAGCAGTTAATATTAATTTAAAATAAAAACGAACAGAATTAATTTGTACTTATAACTCTTTACATCACATAAAATCGTCAGAATCATTACCGTCATCAGTATTCAAAGTCATATTATCTGTTTTAAACAGTGTGCTATAACTACGCATTTCTGCTTCTTCTGCTTTCCGTTTTTCTTCCCCCTTTTCTTTGTCTTTCTGTTCCCTTAGTTGTTTTTTCTTGTCTTCGCGTTCTAACCTATCACGTTTTTCTCGTTCGGCACGAAAATCGGGAAACTCTTCTTTTTTAGTTTTATTTAGTCTATTAATAATATCATTTATTCGTTTTGCAACTTTAATCTTGCGTACCTCTTTTTCCTTATGAAATCCAATTTGTCCTACCTCCATTGCTGCTGTTTTCTTTAAATTAGCCCACATAGTGTACACAACTTCAATATCATTCATCTTATTACCTTGAATACTGTTTGCTTTTACAAGTTGTGCTGCATCTTCTAACACGTTGGTTGGAATGTCGTCAATGGTCTGACCCTATAAATTAACAAATTTTTTACGTTTATTACATTAGAGGATGTAATAGTACCGGTTTAAGTCTTAAGTAAACATGTGCAGATGAGACTTTATCAACATGAAACCATACATCTTCTGGCCAGCCCCATTTGATTAAGTCTTCGTCTAAAAGAATCACGTTAAATTATAAAAACAAAATAAATGAAAAACGAACTTTCATGTTTGTCTATACCCATAAATAAAGTAACGGAAGGGGAAACTATGTTACTTTCAAAATAAAATACCATTTCTTAATGTGACAAAGTTTCAGCAAATTTTTAGGTTAATCAGTCAATTAAGTAAATATCTTTTATACCCAGCAAAATTTATACTTTAAGACCAAGTCATGTACATGGTAATTCTTAATATTTCGACGAAAAATTTTCACACATAAATATTTGGTGTGAAATGCACACAACCTTCCACAAACTGAAAATTTTAAGTAATGAACTAATTTTAATTATAATTTTTTTAGGATAACTATGCAACCTCTCTTTTATGCATGTATAACAAAAACAAGCAACATCGTAAAAATAAAAATCTATGCCAGAATGGCGTTTAAAACTTTTCAAAGCCGCTTGCTTCTATAAAAATATCGATAATACAGCTTCAGCATTTTCAATCATACTTATTCAATTTTTACATTTATTACGCTTTACAATAAAAAACTTTGCAAAGAAAATTTATGTAATATTTTCTTTAAAAAATACGTCTACACTTGTTCTTATAATAAAAACGAAAACAATAATCTATGTCAGAATGACGTTTACAACTTCATGTCAAATAGAGATTAATACAGCTCTACCAAGCAAACAAAAACCCCGGAAAATATGTGAACTAAATTAAAAAATTTATAGCGGTAAAACGTTCGTCCAATTACCATTAAGAAGTCTCCGACCGTACATTCCCAAACGCAAACAATTGACATTTGTCATACGCATTTTGCATTGGCAGGTTATTTTCGTGTTTCTTGAGTATGTATTGTCGATTAGTCTTTTTCAAGGCTCTTTTTACTGATTTGTGAGAGAAACGGTATGTATTGTGCACATGTACATAATAAAACGATTATAGAGTTCATAACCTTAAAACAGTAAGCATGCTTTTTTAAACATCGATTTACATCGATTTTTAAATATTTAGAGTAGTGTACGATTTTGAAATACGTAGCTGCACTTAAATTAAATGAGCATGACAAGTTTTAAAATATCAAATCATGTTGATTTTCAATATTTCGAATTTTTCAGGTTTTATTCGTAATGGCTAGTAAGTCGAAGAAGAGTGTTCATTCCGAAGCCCGGAACATCATTAAATCAGTTGTAGAATTTTTCGATAAACAAAAAGCTAATGGTGTGTGGACATTCCCTTTGGACAAGGCTACTAAGCTAGCTACTGCGGCAACAGGAAAAACGATTAGTTTTATAAAAAAAATTAGGTAGGTACGTAGTTTGTAAACCTTAAACGTAATTTCTAAATGACGTATTTCTTTGTATTAGAAATGAAGCTGCAACAGCTGAAAATTCAGTTTTAAAGTCTCCTTCTAAGAAAAAAAGAAGTGGAGGTTGTAATAAAATGGTTTTAGATGAAGCAGATTTAGGCATTTTAAAAAGGACCGTTCATGAAGCATATACTGTAGAAAACAAGGTGCCAACGTTGAACATTTTAGTCTATAAAATGGAGGATAAGATTAATTACTCCGGAGGACGTGAAACCTTACGAAAGGCTTTGTTACAAATTGGTTTCAAATTTAGAAAATGCCTCGATAAACGAATATTTTTAATGGAGCGCACTGATATTGTTGCCTGGCGTACTCGTTATTTAAGAAGTTTACGGCAAAATTATGCTCTAGGAGAAAATAAGAAACCAGTTACGTACCTAGATGAAACATATATCCATCCATCGTACGGAGTTAGCAAGTGCTGGCAATCCAATGATGAACCCGGTGTGTACCAAAACTCAGAGTTGGCCAGCGGCACATAATCGTTCATGGAGTATCGACAACATACACCATGCGAAAAGCTGAACTGTTGGAGTTAGTAAAGCAATTTAAGCATAATAAAACTTACTATGTTGATGAATTACTTAAAAAACATGGACACAGTATACGGCGTTTGCCTCTTTATCATTGTGAACTTAATCCGATTGAATTTATGTGGAGCTTAGTAAAGCATAAGGTGGCAATGAATAACGTTTCTCAAAGTGGAAGTAATATTGAGAACTTAGTGCGAAATACTTTTGCAGAAATAAATGCATCTGACTGGGACAAGCAATGCAGGCATGTTAATCACATAGCTGAAGAAATGTGGCAACGTGATGAACTACTTGACGAAATAATTGAAACTTTATCTTTTATGGTAAACACTGGATCGTCAGATGAAAGCAGTGAGGAAGAAGTTGATGAATTTGATCGCCCATAGAAAACCATTTTTAATTTTGTAGTTACAAATTATAAATCAATAATAATAAACGATATGTGCTTATTTTTCCATAAAATCTTGGACATTATTTTAAATTTTAATTATGCATATGTGTTTTGTTTCTATTGTGAATAACATTACACTTTATTTATGTGAATGTTTTAAATGCTATTATATTATTTACACTTATGATGAAACTGTAGAAAGGTTGTCATTTCAAGTAAATACAAGTTAATCAGATAAAGAGGAAGAAAGTTCTGTAGAAGAATCATTGTAATTTATTAGTCACTTTATATTCAAATGTGATCAGAATGATGTTTTTTTCAAGTATTTTACAAATGTTTACAAAAATTGTGTAAATTATTTGTAGAAAATGTTATAACTTCGAAACCATCTTATTTGTACTTAAACAATAAATACTTTTGGTAATTAATTCAATAACATTTGATGTACCTAACATAAAATAAATAAATTTACCACCTTAATACTTTTTGTATGGAATGTACCTGTTGAAAAACAGCTCCCTCAGGTACGCCCTCTCAGGGCTTTTGTTTGCTTGGTTGAACTGTAGACATAAATACACTTTATAAAGGAAAGTTACGTAAAATTAAATGTTCTTTAAAATACATGTCTACACTTTTTCTTATAAAATTGATCGTTATTCAGATATTGAAATTAACACTTAAATTCTACCTTAGCAATTTTTTGCCACTAAATTACGCGTTGTATCAAAAAATTGCATAGAACACAATTAATCGATATGTTTAAGGTCTATGTCTAGGTATTTGCATATCTTTGAAATATGCAGCTGTTTTAGAAATATTTGATAAAAACCAAACATTGCCCCTAATAAATCCCTCTCTTCGCAGCTGGATTTCTTCCAAAATCTAATCAGCTCCAGGCGAAATAAAAACAAACGTAAGCACTAAATTTTAAGTCCGTATGTGTTCTCGTTCTGAAGTTATCGAAGACAGTAACATACATCCACACACACAGACACGTATGCACGCACACACACACACATGAAAACACACACAAACACACACGCACACACACACATACGCTCAAATAAACGAACAAACACGTACGCAAGCACACACACACACTCATACACACACACACACACACACACCCTCACACTCACACACACACACACACACACACACACACAACACACACACACACACACACACACACACACACACACACACACACACAATTACGGTTAGGGAAAATAATAAAAAAACGTACGTGGTATATATTTATATATAGAATATAAACAAAGTAAAAAAAATAGTAAAATTAAAATTATAGATAAAATTTAAGGTGTGATCTGAAACAAAAATCAGTTAAATTCAAAAAATTATAATTATGTATAGAAATACATACCCTCATCAACCAGAGAGTGTCTGGTATGTCATCATCAATGTACAAAATATAGTGTACATAGTTACAAATATATCGGCAGACACCACTGGTCCTGCTTAGTGGTGTTCCATCCCCATGAATTATAAGTATATCATGCTAAAACGTAAATACTTGAAAACTGAAACATAACAAACATTACTCACATCTGGATATTTTCGATTGATTTCATTAATCACTATTATATCTGAAAAATCAAAAGTTCAAAAATAAGTTACATATAATATGTGTACTAAAGCTATAATGAACACGTTAACTTTCAATAAAAAAAAAATTTGCATGAAATTTACTTACCAGCCATTACTTTATTATTATTATTTTTTTAAAAACCTCTTTCTGAAATAAATGAACAAGCAGGACTGAACGTATATGGTTGACAATTATCAATTTATATTATAATCAAAGGTGAATAACATTATTACTAAGTGTTATACGAGTATGCTTAAGCAAAATAGTGTGAAAAAGATAGAAGAATGAGACAGCTTTGAGTTTGAAAAAAAAAACGTTTAAACATGACAAGAGCATCATAAATATGATAAGAAGAGAAAGAAAGAAACAATTATTAAGTATTGATGAGAGAAAGAAAAGACTGAAGGTGTTAATCAAGAAAGTAAAAGCATTGAGGATAGATTTCAAATTATGTACCAAGAAATAACATTATAACCTTATCACATAAAAGTATGTTTAATAGTATCAAATAAAACCATATCAAATTATTTTCTTGTAAATTCAACAACTGTT
Source organism: Vesta saturnalis (assembly GCA_036346205.1). NCBI lineage: Eukaryota > Metazoa > Arthropoda > Insecta > Coleoptera > Lampyridae > Vesta > Vesta saturnalis. The sequence continues at coordinate 2,603,779 of JARFJB010002320.1, forward strand.
GATATCACTAAACAGATCCAACTGTCAATTTTACGTTTCAGGTGTGAATACTTTATTTCATAAAATAAAATCATTAGTTTTAGTATTTAGAAAATTTTGGAACTGCTATATCTTTTGCACCTGTTATTTGTTCAGTCTATCTACAATAAATTCCTAATTTTTCACTCTTAATGATTAAACTGCTATGTAATTATCAATATAAAACTGTTACAAAAAAGAAGGTGAACAATATTATGAAATGTAGTAGTAAACAATAAATTATATGTTAATAAATATACTCTTTTTATCATAACAGCTTAATGGTTAAGTTAAAAATCCTCAATTTTTGCGTGTAGAGAAAATAAATAACAGCGCAAAGGATACCAGTTAAATAAATTCGGAATTTTAAAATCTACAAATGATGTATTCAAACATTTACAAACTCCGTTTCAAAGTTGTAATGTAAATTGATGACATAAAAATAGAATGTTCGCTAAATGCTTAAAATGCTTTCAAAGCAAAATAACTGCGTTGCAAAATAACTGCGTTCATTATCCTACAATTATTATTAACGCTGCACCGAAAATTACAAGTCATGTTTTAAGTGTTGTTTTAAAATTTAATTGGGTAATTTAAAGAGCATTTAGATACATTAAATTGATAATTTGCATGCATATGTTTCTTCTGAGCTTACGTAAGTACAAAAAGGTGTGTTTTAAGTGCTTTTTGTTGTTTCAAAATGGAATTGGCTAATTTAAGTGTAATTTTTTCATATTTTGAAAAAAATTATTACATGAAATGATAGATTGTCACTTCTAAAACACAACTGCGCTAAAAAAAATTTTTTTTTTCTCAGAATTAGGTGAAAAATTTAAATTTTTAAGAGCGCATTTTTTCTAGGACTTTACTAATTTGCATTAGATGCATCACTCAGCATGCGCTCTATGTATATCCGTGGTAATGGATCATATTGTTCCCGAAATTCTCTCGATGCGGTAGTATTGAGTACAATAGAATCGGTCGTAGTCGCTTCTTCTTCCACTTGAGGTGTAATTTCTCTAATCACGCTAGTCTCGAGGAACGATGGTGTCTCTTGAAAATACAAAAGTTGTGCGTGAAAAAATTGTATCTTGCCAATGGCACAATTATATGTACGTAAACGTTGTCAATTGCTTCCATTAATAAATCATAACTCGGCAGTTCTTTACCCAAGCAACTCTCTTCATTTTGATGTACCTACTCTTCATTTAATCAAAAAATAGAAGACATTTTATTTTTTGTAATAAAAAATACATAGTTTATTTCCAAACAATTATACATAGACATATATTATAATTTTTTTTTACAGAAATGTTAAATTAGTTACCTTTCCTGAGCTGGTAATCTACATGTCATTCTCAGACAGATATTGTTTAAACTTTTCAATGCGATCTTCTTTTTGAAGTATTCATAAAATTGTAAGGGAAGTATGGACTTAAAGTTCTGGGTTTCAATGATAATATGTTTACCATACTTTGTGTCGATGGTATTCATATAATCACTTTATATTTTGCACACACCTCCAAGTCTTTTACGTTCGTGAAGGATTTACAGAAAGTGCTACTGTTCAATGCAGATAGATCCATTTATTTTTGACAAATTCTGTCCTGTTTAATAGCATAAACTTTGATGCAGTCAGCTCAAAAAAACAGATACCTATTTTTCTAGCAACAGGCAGAAACAGCTCAAAACAGCTTCCCGGTTTCCGAAAACAGCTCAAAACAGACCTAAAACCGGTACCGTTTCTCAAAACAGGTAGCTGTTGCTCAGAAGCGGTATCTGTTTCCTGTAGACTGAAAGCAGTTTAGGTTCTCATTATCCAAAAAAAAAATTTACTACAGCAATGAATTGGGAAAATTATGAACATTTCACAATATATAACTGGATTCTAGAAAACGTTGAAAAAGGTCGGGGATTTCAAGGCGAACGGTTAGGTTGAACAAGCGGACCTGACTCGGGGAAGTGGCCATCAGTTTAATTTGAGGACTACATAAACACTTTAGGCCTAATATTTATGTATCAGTATGTTTTATTATTAATAAATAATACAAATTACAATTGGTCTTTTATTATTATTCTTACAGAAATTACATTCTACGTTAGTTCCTTGAGTACACACTATATTACAATAAGTTATATTCATACTAGTCGGTACCTATACAAGCAGGACATTTATATCCGTTATTAAACCAATAGTGATTCTTTCTACAGTAATTTAAGTGTTCCAAAGTGCTTGTTGTTCTTACCGGCATCATTGAATTATAAATGAGATTATTGCCTTACAATAATATGCTTATAAACTACATTATAATCATCATCGATCCATGAATATTATTTTAATCCCAACCACTTTACGTACACTTTATTCTTTTTACGTCAAATGACCTTTTCCACCAAATACACATCCGGATATTTAACCTTTTGCAGTTCCTGTCTATAAATAGGTGTCCCTATCATGTCTTGTAGTAAGTACGTGACCGGATTCCTTACACGTACTTTAACAATCTTGAAAAGTTCACTAGACCAATTTGGTATATAACCTTTATCAAATATTCTTTTAAATTTTGTAAACACCGAAAATGTGAATAGCATAAACTTTGATGCAGTCAGCTCAAAAAACAGATCCCTATTTTCTAGCAACAGGCAGAAACAGCTCAAAACAACTTTCCCCGGTTTCCGAAAACAGCTCAAAAAACAGACCTAAAACCGGTACCCGTTTCTCAAAAACAGGTAGCTGTTTCTCAAAAACAGGTAGCTGTTTCTCAGAAGCGGTATCTGTTTCCGGTAGACCGAAAGCAGTTTAGGTTCTCATTATCCAAATGTTTATTCTTAGATAACATTTTAAATTATCTAGTTCTTCTTCTTCTTCTTCTTTCAAATACTCATAAAAGCGTTGAGGTAATACATGCGAATAAGATATGTCAGTTAATAAATCTTTTTATTAGAATTTCACTACAATTTTTTCATATAAATGATATACGTGAGCCAACGCACAGTGACAAGTGTTTTGTGTATGAAAAAAACAGCATGGATGAAGTTTGGGTAAAGTATGTTGTTCTTCAAACACCGTAATGCTTTGTTTTAAAAATTTTTGAATGAAATCAGCTTTCTCTCGTCCTTTAACGTACACCTCATCTGTTGTTGATATGCAATCACTAAGTATACGAGGGAATAGACGTGGAGAAGTATATCCATATTCCCACTTGATAAAGTGGTGGTTGTGAATTAACCAATTAGCTTGCTTTTGAAATTCACTATCCAAGGTGTGCCATGGAAATGGAGGCTTGAATACGTAATGAGTAATTTGCTCTCCATTATATATCGCTAGTTCCTTAGGTGTAAATATATTTCTTGCTGTTTTGAATCCTTGCACATCAATTATAACAATCATTACTTTTCTATATTTGTCTGGTTGTCTTCGTTGGCGTGTTGTATATGCGCTAATGCAATCGTGCAGTATTTCTACATGCTACATTTAAACAAATAGAACTGATTTTCTGGTTTACACACACTATTACAATAGTAAATACGTAAGCGATTTTAATGTGCAAAAACAGTGCTTTAACATATACACTTTTTAGAAAAACATGATGTTGAAGCGAATGATATGTGATTATAAAATTTAAACTTATATAGAAGGGTAGACTCCACGAGGATACCCGAGCAATACCGAGCATGCACAAAGTCAGTTACATGTGTGATTGGTTAAGAATGCTTATTTTGCTATTCCTAAGAACCTTGAAGAGTCTAACATAAGAACTGTAATATGATACCTTCTCAATACCTTGTCAATAAAATTTAACCTTGAAGATTGGTTGGTATGAATTGTAATATGATACCAATAAATCTTAACCTTGAAGAGCTTAGCTAATATAGCTGGAGACACCATATTATTATACGCTACATTTTTTTTAGTCTCATCAATAGCAGCTCTCTTCATTATGATATACCCTTCATTTAATCAAAAATAGAAGACTTTTTTTTTTTTTGCAACAAAAAATATATAATTTATTTCCAAACAATTATACATAGATATATATGTTATTATTTTTTTTTTACAGAAATGTTAAATTAGTCATCTTTCCTACAGTTCCGGCGCTGGTAATGCCTCATTCTCAACCAGATATTGCTTAAACTTTTCAATGCGATCTTCTTCTTTTTGAACTATTCATAAAATCCTAAGGCACTTAAAGTTCTGGGTTTCAATGATAATATGTTTCCCATACTTTGTGTTGATAGTATTCATATCAATCACTTTATATTTTGCACCCACCTCCAAGTCTTTTACGTTCGTGAAGGATTTACAGAAAGTGCTACTGTTCTATGCAGATAGATCCATCTTTATTGATTCGAGAACGCTTATGAATTATAGTTGACACCGGAACTGTCCTATATATTACTGCATCATGATGTTAGAGGGGAGAGTGCACTTTGATAATTGTATTGATAGGCTAATCTGCATCTGATGAGGATGAACTGCTACCATTTTTTTTTACATCGTTGCAAAACTGATGCAATTGCACAGCTTTCAGTTCTTCTACAAAACATGTTCTACATATTTCCTTTAAATTTAAAAACTTTTCACATATCATTACTCCTTTTTCATACCTTTTCACTAGGATGTTACACTCCGCTTCACTATAATCACCTCGCCCGTAAACCGCCTCATGTTCGGCATCGAATACTAATGCTGAAAATTCTTGCTTCAAGCGTTCCACCGCTGTTCTCAGGTCAGTTGCTTTGGTCCATTGCTCTTGAGCGTATGCCATCCACATGTTTTACACAACACTCACTACCCATTACACTATTTTCTTATATTGTTACTCTAAACGACCCCCACTATGTTACATTAGTGCAGATATGAACCATCTCTTTGATTACCATACATATCTGGTTACGCGCATAAGCTACTTTCAACGATGATGCTGTCACTATACTTTTTAGCTGTAACGCGATCACCTTTTAGTGAGGACATGAACCGACCATTTTTAGCTATGATATACAGATCAATAACCTTTGACCACACTATTTTTAGACTTCTAAGAATTGTAATATGATGATGACATTGCAGTTTCTATTTTTAGCTTCTGACCTTGACATACAAGTTTCCCTTGTAATATGATGAGGGATGGTGACATTGCAATTTCTATTTTTAGCTTGAAGTGGAGTATTCACCTTCAATGAACTCATGACCTACTTTTTATGCATAGCTTATGAGATCGTCGTCGTGACCTTCAAGTGGAGTAGACCTTGAAAATTCTATTCTTAGATTTATGATTACCTTGCAATTTCTATTTTTAGCTTTTCACCTTGACCTTTTTATATTTCTAAGAAATGTTATATGACACCACCGTAAGTCAATAACCTTTGACCTTCAAAACTATTTTTAGATTTATGATTACCTTGCAACTTCTATTTTTAGCTTTTCATCTTGACCTTTTTATATTTCTAAGAAATGTTATATGACACCACCGCAAGTCAATAACCTTTGACCTTCAAAACTATTTTTAGATTTATGATTACCTTGCAACTTCTATTTTTAGCTTTTCACCTTGACCTTTTTATATTTCTAAGAAATGTTATATGACACCACCGTAAGTCAATAACCTTTGACCTTCAAAACTATTTTTAGATTTATGATTACCTTGCAATTTCTATTTTTAGCTTTTCACCTTGACCTTTTTATATTTCTAAGAAATGTTATATGACACCACCGTAAGTCAATAACCTTTGACCTTCAAAACTATTTTTAGATTTATGATTACCTTGCAACTTCTATTTTTAGCTTTTCACCTTGACCTTTTTATATTTCTAAGAAATGTAATATGACACCAGCGTAGGTCAATAACCTTTGACCTTGAAAACTATTTTTAGATTTATGATTACCTTGCAACTTCTATTTGTAGCTTTTCACCTTGACCTTTTTATATTTCTAAGAAATATGACACCACCGTAGGTCAATAACCTTTGACCTTCAAAACTTCTATTTTTAGCTTTGACCTTGACCAACTACATTTTAAATCTCCCGCTTAAAGTTTGACCTTGAAAGAGCTCCAAAAGCTTCCGATTTCACCACCAGAGGGCGAGTGACTCCAAAAATTTAAATCCCCCGCCAAAAACATGCTTGAGACGTGGAGCGCGTTCTGGCATAACGAGAAAACTCACTCGACCTTGAAATAAATCCCCATAAGATTTACATGGGTGACCTTGAACTGATCCAGGATCGGCCTAGTATTACTACTGATGTGTTTTTTTTCTTCATGCTAATAAAATTATTCAGTTATTTGGAGTTGATGTTTATTTTCTTTGAAAGCGACGCATAGTGTTAATAAACTAAATTCCATAACGGGATCTAAAATAAAAGTGAAATTAATTAAAATTTATATGAAAATAAAGTATAAATTTAAAATCGAAAAATTTTGTAAGCATTTAAACCAACATCTAAATATACGATTTAAAATAAAGTGCTTATTTGAAAATATCACGTTGCATCACATTTACCACGAAGAAAGGTCGTTCATCAACAAATTGGATTTGGATGAATTATGGAAGTATACAGCACCATTGTGAACAGCAAAGCAGTATCATCGGCTACACATGGGAAGAAGTCTACGTACGAGATTCTAATATGGGAACCAGCCAAATGAAAACATCCTTGGGAAAATACAGTAACACATGTGAGTGAAATTTGATTTTCATAACCCATTTATTGCATTGATTATTCGTTTGATTTCCTGTATTTATGTTTTTATTGATCATATGTGTAAATTTTTGTGCGACATAGTATAAATATCTGTAAGGTAAATGAACCGGTGTTATTATCAACATTATCATTTTATTTTTGAACAAAACAGAATTGAACTTACATATTTTAGATCGTTTATTGACATTTTTGACAGGCTGCATTTTAATTAATGCAGTTAGGACGCTACGCATGCGTTACTGTGTAGGTTTAACTAAGATGTTTCATATACCAACCAATGTTTATAACTTACAATTTATTTGACAAAGAACATTTCCATGTTAGAAATAAGATTTTCCATGATTTCACAATTACATTTTAACGCAATTAAAATAATTTCAAAGATTAAATTATTTTTATTTTATTTGCCAACAATAAGCGTTAAAGCTAATGAACCCTATACCCAATTGAGATAAATTTTTTATTATTAACAGAAAAGAATTATTACATTATTTTATTTTGAATTATTAGAGCCATTACATATATATATATATATATATATATATATATATATATATATATATATATATATATATATATATATATATATATGTATGTATGTATGTATGTATGTATGTATGTATGTATGTATGATATATATATATATATATATATATATATATATATATATATATATATATATATATATATATATATATATATAAAATAAATGTTTACCTTTAGTAGGATTTGAACCTACGACATATGTACTTTTCTAGAGTACCGCTCTAACCAACTAAGCTATAGTTACAAGCCCCAATTGATGTAAATTTTGTTTTCATGTATGTAGAACTAATGTATTTAGAATTTACATCAGTACTTTTTATGTTTTTAATAAAATTAATAATTTTGAAACTTTCGTTTACAAATTATTATTTTTGTTATGAACGAATAAGTTCAAAAGTAAATATGTCATCAAATCCTACTCGAGGTAAACTTTTTATTTGTGTATTTAATAAAATTTTTGTTTACAAAATGTTGTTCATTATTTCGGATTCAAATAAATCTAATGAGCTTAAACAAATTTTAGCGTACTTTTTGAAATTACAGCAAATATTGCGAATTTTGTTTAACATTATAGTAGTAATTTATCCAGTGGGAAATCATCTTGTTTTCTGCGACCAATCACGATTTTTAACATCTATCCCAAGTCTTTATTGATAAATTCTGATACAGTAGTACCTTTACCACCGAATGTAGTATTCTTCATGGTAAATGTTTGAAAGTAAGTTTCGGCAATGACAACGACCCACAACCCTTTCTATTGGGTTTCATAGGTTATTTAACCATAAAAATGTTATTTTATTTTACCGTAAAGCCAAAATTTAGATTAGATCTGAAGACGTCATAACCTGCAATAAAATGTGAAAAAAATAAAATTTAAAAAAATGAAACGTATGTGACAACAATAGTCTAGAAATGTAACGGAACCAGTGATCACGGCGATTAAAATTCATTAAAGAACCTTATTTGAATGTGCAAAAACTACCCAGCTACAACCTCAGTTACATAAGAGTTGACTGATTTTATTTTACCAACACTCAGGAAACTCACATGTGTAGTGATATTAAATAAAATACATTTTAGAAGTTTATATACGATGTGGTGCACAAGATTTAATCACACGGAGTATTAAAATTATTTATACCTACTTCATTTATTAGATATACACATTCATATTTAGACCTTACAAGATGTTTTTGTCTCTAAATAACTGCACTGGTCACATTAAATTTAGCACCTAAATTGTGTTTTACAAGGCAGCACAAAATGTTTTACTTTTGTGGAATAATCACAATGAATTACAATTACAAGTCAATCCATTACAGTTGTAGAATTATAACAATAGTCACATTTATAATCAATTCTTGAATTAAGTCTTGCATTGTTTCCTTAAATACCATTTTAGGTTTGCTTAATAATCATTGACATTTAAGGTATGTATGCTTTACAAGGTGATTCCTTAAATACCGTTTTACTGTTGTGAAATAATCACAGTGATCGCATTTATACTTAACAGCACTTTAATTATGCTTTAAAAAATGTTTCTTTAAATTATATTTCAGTTTTGTTGAATAATCACATTGGTTACATTTGTGTATTACAGGATTTAAATTGTGCTTTGCATAGTGATTCTTTAAATACTTTTTAACATTTGTAGAGTAACCGCAAAGATGGCATTTATAATCTATACTTGAATTATGCTTAGAAACGTGTATTGTCAAATTTTCTTTCGCCTTTGTGGAATAATTGCAATAATCACATTTATAATCGATACTTGAATGATGCCTCACAAGGTGTTTCTTTAAATATTTCTTCACATTTGTTGAATAATTGCATTGGTCACATGTGTATTTGATACTGGAATTATGATTTTCGAGGTGATTCCTTAAATATGCTTTCACATTAGTCGAGTAACTGCAATGATCACATTTATAAATACTTGACCTATGCTTTAAAACGTGCTTCTTTAAATTTTGTTTTACTTTAGTGGAATAATTACAATGATCACATTTATAATCAATATTTGAATTATGTCTTATAGTATGTTTTATTAAATACTGTTTTAAGTTTGTTGAATAATTGCATTGGTCACATTGATATTTAGTATTTGAATTATGCATGACAAGGTGATTCCTTAGGTATTGTTTCACTTTTGTTAAGTAATCACATTGATAACATTTATACATAGCAGCACTTGAATTGTGCTTTGCAAGATGATTAATTAAATTTTGTTTTATTTTTGCTGAATAATCACACTGGTTACATTTATAATAATCACTTGCATTATGTATTGCACTGTGTCTGGTAAACGCAGTTTTATGTTTACTTACAAAAACACATTGATTACATTTATACTTTGCACCACTTGAATTATGCTTTATAAGGTGGTTCCTTAAATACTGTTTCACTTTTGTTAAATAATCACATTGATAACATTTGTACATAAGAGCACTAGAATCGTGTTTTACAAGGTGATTCCTTAAACTTTGTTTTACTTTTGCTGAATAATCACATTCGTTACATTTATAATCATTACTTGCAGTATGTCCATTAAAAGCACTTGCATATTTAGTTACACAAGCACATTCAAACTCAGAACCATTTGAATTGTGACTTACAAGGTGATTAATTAAATCTGATTTCACCTTTGTTGAATAATTGCAATAGTCACACTTGTAAGTGCTCTTTAAACAACTTGTTTCCGTTGTGTCAGTTCCAGCTAAATAAAACTCTTTCTTATTTATCGAATCTACAAATTCATTCTTAATTTTAATACTGTTGCAATCGTAATCTATTTCTTCTTTAACTAGATCATTATTGAGCATAACATTGTTTTGAGCCAGAAATAAATTGACTTGTGCTTCCGCTTCAGGTTCAAGTTTAATAATTAATTTATCAACCTTTACTGACATTTCAAATAAGCTTTTTGTTCGACAAAAATAAACAACTAGATGGTCTTAAATAAATAATAAAAGAGTAAAAAACAGTTTATTGACTTACAAATATGTGTAAATGCAAACTATCATTTGGAGTGAAATATTAAAAAGGCAGTGACTATAGGCACGTGAAAATTGGCGAATTATAACCTCAATGTGTCTAAAAAATGGAAATAAAAACGAAAATTCAAATCTACGGTAACCTAGGTGGATTGTAGGGTAACGTAGCTTGGATGCTAGGTTACCGTAGATTTTAATTTTCCTTTTTATTTCCATTTTTTTAGACACATTGAGGTTATAATTCGTCAATTTTCACGTGCCTATAGTCACTGTCTATTAAAAAAACCACGGTACAGGGTTGCCATATGGAACTTAACTCCAGTACATGAAGCTCTTCCCGATCAAAATAAGGTTACTTACTAGATTGTCACAATTTCGGTTCACTAGCACAAATAACATTGAAATTTACTGAATTTTGTAGAAAGAAACTTCCCGCATATGTAGGACTTTCATAAAAAGTTGAATTTGCTTCTGAATGTTATGTTGAATGAGTATGAATGTCGAGCTAGGACATTTCTGAGGGTTATTCACTTCGTCTGAAGTGAAGTAACACGAGATGCTAAACCTCTATCTAAAGGAGACTTTCATCATCCTGCATTATCAGTAGATATTAACTACGACCGCTTGAATACAACTTTCCGATTAAATAATAGTAAATATCTGGTGTGGAACACCACACGAGCTTCCAACCTACAAAATAGAAATTAAAAGAAATGAAATAATTTAAATTTTTTTAAGCATAATTATGCAACCTCTTTTATAATAAGTTAATTACGAAAATATGCAACATTGTGTCAACAAAAACCATAATCTATCCCAAACAGACGTTTAAAACTTCATGTGTGACAGAATACTCCTAGACGTAAACTTAAAAAATTAAAAGAAATGAAAAAATTTGAATTATAATTTTTTTTATACTTTCATAACAAAAACAGACAACACTGTAAAAACAAAAAAAATCTCTCAGAATGACGTTTAAAACTTCATGTCAGATAGATATTAATATATTATATACATGTTAACTTAAAGAAAATTCCAAAGCTGCCCGCTTCTATAAGATAATCACGCAGTATAACCATTTTCAATCATATTTAATTAATTTTTTGACTAACCTTACGTTATGTTAAAATACTTCATAAAGAAAAGTTATGTAAAAAACCGTTGCCGAATTATCTGCCATATTGCTTTCTCATATATGTAAATAAATAATTTCAAAGCCCACAATACCTGAATTTGAATCATATCGGTTTTTAAACACCAAAATTCCCCATTTTTGATCTGCCATTTTAAAATTTTTAATTTTGACAAATGATTTATTCTTAACGATCTTAAAAACCCCCAATACCCAACTTTTAACGAAATCCGTTGATAAATTAAATAAACGCGATAATCCCCCCTTTTGATCCGCCATTCTGAATTTTATTATTTTGACAAATGATTTATTCTTAGGGATCTTAAAACCCCTAATGCTCGACTTTCAAAAAAAGTGATTGATAAATTCAAAAAACGCACAACTTTGCACCCTTAAAACGGTGCGCCATTGGTTATTACATATTATTTTATTTTGAAATTATATAAAAAAGTATTAGTTTGTTATATTAATTATGTAACCTTTAAAATTTGAATCAATAAATTTTGTTAGTTCTCTGATCCCCTTAAAATGCCCTGCCACTGGTTGAATTTTGCTCATTAACGAACTTGACTAGACTGTATGACAAAGAATGTTTGTACCAAATCTCATGTCGATAGCTTAACGGTTCAAAAGATATCAGACACACACACACACGCGCGCGTGCGCACACGCGCACACGTACACACGCACGCACGCACGCACGCACGCACGCGCGCTCACGCACCCACCCCCACACACACACACACACACACACACACACACACACACGCACACACGCGCACACACGCGCACACGCATACATACACACACACACACACACACACACACACACACACGCGCGCGCACGCGCACACACGCATACACGCACACCCGCGCACACGCACACACAAACAGACGCACACACGCAGACGCGCACACACACGCACGCACATACACACACGCACAAACGCACACACGCACGCACACACGTACACACGCTCACTCGCGTTAGTTATATCACTGAAACTGAGGTTTACTACAATATAACAAAAATGATCTAACAAAACCACCGCTGGCCATTACCAGATTCCTAGTTTTATGTTTAAGCACACGCGCGCACATCCACACACACACGCACGCACGCACGCACGCGCGCTCACGCACCCACACACAGACACACACACACACACACACACACACTACACACACACACACACACCCACACACGCACACACGCATACACGTACACCCACGCACACGCACACATAAACAGACGCACACACGCAGACGCGCACACACACGCACGCACTCACACACGCACACACGCACACACGTACACACGCTCACTCGCGTTAGTAATATCACTGAAACTGAGGTTTACTACAATATAACAAAAATGATCTAACAAAACCACCGCTGGCCATTACCAGATTCCTAGTTTTATGTTTAAGGGCTGTAGAGAGAAATTTAAAAAACCTTTATCTTACAGGTGTTATTGATATACCTCAGAACATTGTTTTCTATGTCAGAAATCAAATGTTACTTACAAGTAAGCGTAATTAAAACTGATCTTATTAATTTTGTGTAAAACAATGAAAAATGTGAAAAAAATAACTAATTTCATAACTATACCAACCATTCGTAATTACGAAATATCTGATGTGGAACACTACACGACCTTCCAACCTACAAAATGAAAATTAAAAGAAATGAAATAATTTTAATAACATTTTTTTAGGATAATAATGCATGTTCTTTTATAAGAAGGTCATTACGAAAATGAGCAACACAGTAAACGCAAAAACAATAATCTCTGTTAAATAGACGTGTAAAACTCCATGACAGACAAAGGTTAATGGACATCTAGATACTAACTTAAATTAAAAGACATGAAATAATTTTAACTGAATATACATATGTTGGTATAGAAGGTTATGCAATCGACTTTTTTTCACTATCGCTAAATCGACTTATTAGCCCATTTTACAATTTTTGGCCAAGATGGCATCATGCGTGCGTATGTGTGCCTGTGTTTGTGTCTGTGCCTGTGTCTCTGTGTCTGTGTCTGTGTCTGTGTCTGTATCTGTGTCTGTGTCTGTGTCTGTGAATGTGTCTGTACCTGTGTCTGTGTCTGTACCTGTGTCTGTGTCTGTGTCTGTGTCTGTGTCTGTGTCTGTGTCTGTGTCTGTGTCTGTGTCTGTGTCTGTGTCTGTGTCTGTGTCTGTGTCTGTGTCTGTGTCTGTGTCTGTGTCTGTGTCTGTGTCTGTGTCTGTGTCTGTGTCTGTGTCTGTGTCTGTGTCTGTGTCTGTGTCTGTGTCTGTGGCTGTGTCTGTGTCTGTGTCTGTGGATGT
>JARFJB010002320.1:2622500-2730000 GCA_036346205.1 Vesta saturnalis
CATGCAAGTTTGCATATTGTACTTCCGCCATCTTCCAGAATTTATACCTCTTTACACCCTTTTCATCTCTTTATTCATAGATCATCTATGCCTTTGTCAACAAGCGTTGTTGGTTTATAACATGTGTTTTGTAAATATTGTACAGAAACACATAGCCCATGCAGAGTCCATTTCACGTTTTATTCTTTAATTTTGTTTCCTAATCATGTTTTCTACTTAACTTTGTCAAAGAAGAACTAAAATTTGAAATGTCGGAACGAGTTGATAAAACAATTATTAAACTGGAACCCAAGACGGAAATTCAAATCAATTTGTTTTTTACTCAGCAACATGTTATGTTAAATAGTGATATGATTAAAGAAGAAATAGATTACGATCCTAATAGTATTATAATTAAGAGCGAACATGATGATACTGCAAATAGCACCAAGGCAAACAAAGCTTGTTTAGTAAATGATATTGGAAGTGGTACGGCGGAAGTAACATGTTTGAAGAGTAATTATAAGTGTGACCTATGTGATTATTCTACCATAGTGAAGCATAATTTAACGTGTCACCTAGAAAAGCACAATTCGAGTAGTGCTAAATACAAAAGTGGCTATTGCAGTTACGTGACAAGTAATGGATCTAATTTTGATGGACACATTGCAATACATAATTCAAGTAAAGATTACCAATGTGACCAATGTGATTATTCAACAAACTTTATACGGCGTTTAAAATATCACATTGTAAAGCATAATTCAAGTACTACCATATACAAATGTGACCATTGTAATTATGTAACAAATTATAGATCTAATTTTCATAGACACATTGTAATCCATAATCCAAGTAATGTTTACCAATGTAACCAGTGTGATTATTCAACAAAAGCACATCGATATTTAAAGAGACACCTTGTAAAGCACAGTCAAATGGACACCATATATAAATGTGACCAATGTGATTATTCAACAAAATGGAAACATTGTTTAAGCAATCATCATGTAAAGCACATTTCAAATGGTGCTATATACAAATGTGACCAATGCTTTTATTCAACAAAAGTGAAACAATATTTACAGAAACACCTTATAAAGCACAATTCAACTAGTGTTATGTATAATTGTGACCAGTGCTATTATTCCACAAAATCAAAACGATTTTTGAGGAACCATCTTTTAAAGCATAATTCAAATGGTGAGATATACAAATGTGACCAATGTGATTATTCAACAAAGGTGAAACGATATTTAAGTAAACACCTTGTAAAGCACAATTCAAGTGCTGCCATTTACAACTGTAACCAATGTGATTATACAACAAGAGTGAAAGGTAGCTTAAGAAGCCATGTTGAAAAGCATCCAAGTTGTACTATATACAAATGTAACCAATGCAATTATTCAACCAAAATGATACGATGTTTAAGGTATCATCTTGTAAAGCACAATTCTAGTGGTGTTATATACAAATGTGACCGTTGTGATTATTCAACGAAGGTAAAACGGTGTATAAGAAGCCATGTTGGGAAGCATTCAAGTGGTGCCATATACCAATGTGACCAAATTCGATTATTTAACTAAAGTGAAATAATATTTAAGAAATCATGTTTTAAAGCACAGTTCAAGTGTTGTTAACATTCTAATGCGACAAATTCAATTATTCAACAAAAGTTAATATAAGAAGATATAAGAAGCCAGGTTATAAAGCATTCAAGTGGTGCTATATACAAATGTGAACAATGTGATTATTCAACAAAAGTGAAACAATGTTTTAAAAATTACATTTAAAGAATAATTCAAATGGTGTTATATTCATATGTGACCAATACAATTATTTGACAAAAGTGAAACAATGTTTAACGAATTACATTTTAAAGCACATTTTACTACTATATACAATTGTGATCAATGCAATTCTTCAGAAAACGTAAAACAAATATATGCAAGCAAAATTCAACTACTATTTACAACTGTGGGGTTTCCATCATCCAATTTCTTGTAGCAATTAAGTTGCAGCAATCAAACAAATTGCAGCAACTTGATTGCAAACATTCATATTTCAGCAATTTCTCTTGGTAGTGATAAACTGATAAAAGTAGATTAGGGACTTTCCTTTTGTTGTATTTATTAGCTTTTAAATTGTAAACACTTAACAGCTATTTCTTAAGTAACATAACTAATTGGCTTGTTGGCAATTATAATCGAAGGAGCAACACTTGTGTGTAAATGAAGGTGATGGATAAGACCATGGTTAAAGAAAGGGGACGGCAAGGGAAATTTACAGTTAGTTAACAACGAGAATCACATGGAGATGTCCAGTGTTACAAAAATTTTTTAATAATGGATGTAATGTGTTACAAAAGGTAACACCATTAATACAGAAACAAAACATACAGTCCCTTGAGCATAGAAGGATGGTTTCAGTTCTTTCTTTATAATTATCGTTATTACAACATTGGCTGGTGAATTACATTCTTTGATACCATCTCTCTGGCTATCTTTAGAAACACTGTTCGCTATTAATCATCAGTATGCAGTACAAATCTCCACTTGTCGAAAACGGCGCAATCCACATTTTCTACAGGCTTCTAAACTCTGGAATGATCTCCCTAGTTCCTGTTTTCCTCTCACTTATGATATAAGAAAATTTAAGGTAGCTGTTCATAGGCATCTATTGACAATTCATTATCCCTCTATCCATCCTCCTAAGTGTTCCTGAGTGCTTTAGCACGATAGGCCTTATTTAGCCTGTTCAGGTCCACAATCATAAAAAAAAAAAAAATGCAATGTTTAGAGATCCTATTAGTTCAAAAGATAGATTAGTAATAAGTCTCCGTTAGTAGCAACTGGTGAAACAATGAATGAAATTACGATAATTATTTGTAGAGTGTCAAGCAATTTATACTACTTTAATTGGCAAATAAGTTAAAAATTCTGTGCCGCTCTTCTGCAGCTGATATTTAATGCCTCTTATTTTTATCTTTATATTCTTCTAAATATAATAATGGTAGGCTTTGTATCCAACAATTAAGTCCTGTGTACTCTGGTGACTACTCAAATTTGTTACTTTTGGTAGAACTACTAATGTTGACAATATAAGATGAGCCATGCAGTACAATCTGTACACATAAACCCTAGAGATGAATCTAGAATTGCTGCAATTTCTCAAAAAAATTATAAATGTTTCTAATTGCATGCAAGGAAGTTGGTGTATTGCATAGTGTAAACTATGTAATTGATTTATGCAATAAGATTGTTGTTAAAAATTGTACACATGGGAATTCCCTTAACAAATGTGATTATTCAACAAAAGCGAGAATATTGTTTAGTAGTCACGTTCAAAAGCATCCAAGCTGTGCGATATACAAATATGGTCAATGCAATTATTCAACCAAAGTGATAGGATGTATAAGAAGCCATGTTACAAAGATTCAAGTGGTGCTATCTGCTATATATAAATGTGACCAATGCTGTTATTCAACAAACGTTAAATGATATATAATATATCATCTTGTAAAGCACTATTCAAGTGCTGCTGCTATTTACAACTGTAATCAATGTGATTATTCCACAAAAGTAAAGGTTGTTTAAGATGCCATGTTAAAAAGAGCATCAAAGTGATACTGTATACACACACACACACACACACATGCGCGCACACACACACACACGCACGCAGGCAAACAGGCAGGCAGACAGCACGCACGCACACACACACACATATATATATATATATATATATATATATATATATATATATATATATATATATATGTTGAGATGATTTAAATTACATTCGAGTAGCTATGTAAGTCACATAGTGAATAATTTCTTTAGTTTGTACAAATGGTACATCTTATTATATATAATTCTAGATAAGAATGATTGATGAACATTAAGCTGTATGTAAATTTAAATATTTCATAATAAAATGTTTATATAAGTATAATCGACAGCACATTACATTTAAGTATAGGGTATGTTAGTTGTCGTTATGATTTAATTCAAGTTCATATTTAGTTAGTAAGTTTATTTAAACATAATGTTCCCTGATGATATGAGATACATGCTGTAGTTTACAAAAATAATGTTAAAAACTAGATATATGCTGGTATCAATGTCACAATTTAAATGTATGCAGCCAAGAATCATGAAAACATTCGTGTTAGTACGATAAACGTATATAAGTGCTAAAATTACGAAAAAACAGAACAATTACATTGGTGATTAACTAGAAAACATGAATTAAGCAGCAGCTCTGGAATTATTGTGTTTAATCAACATTTACAGACCTTAAACTAGTGATTTGCAACAATTCGACACTAGTCGTAGAAGAACTTATAAACCTATAAAAGTGTTAAAATAAATTAAAATGAGACATAAACATTAAGTTTAAACACTTTCACACAACATTTAAAGTGTTTAAAAGTCTGAAATTTTACATTGAAAATTGTATTAACAATATGAGGTTATGTTATTTCCTCACAAAATTTATGTAAAAATTATTTTAGATTGAGACGGTTTGTGTAAAATAAATTATAAGAGGTAAAAATAGTAAAGTAGCCTCAATTTCAAGTTACAATTCACTATATTTGTGACCATTTTGTCAAATTTAGTTTCTAAGAGTGTTTGAAAAATTAAAATAATTTTCCTTTCAAATTGGCCGTAGGCATGTAAAAGATGAATATTTATGTGTACTAGCATCCCATATTCATGTGGAAATCATTTCCAGGCCTGTAAAGTACATAAAATTAGCTTAAAATCAATAATTCAGTGTGAAAATTAACTTGGTTATTAATTGTAGGAATTAGTTCATGTTTGGTTTTAAATTATAGGAAAATTTATGTCGATTATGAATATGTTATTAGTTTTAAGATAGGTTTAAGGGGGCAAAAGTTATGAGGTTTTGAAATTATATCGTAATGTAAAAATTACTTTAGCCAATTAGAATTTAGGAAACATTGTCGGTAACTATTGATAACAATTGAAGATTTTGGTCGTTACCCATAATCATATAAATAGAAGTGCTGAAGGATTACAATCTCTCTTAATTTTTCTCTGTTTCAACAGCTTGTTAAAATAAGATGTTGCCAAATTTTTTGTGAAATTATTTTAAACAAAATAACGTCACTTCGTTAAAAACAAAGTGCGATTTTAGTATCGGAAGTGTTAAAAGAAACAAGTGATAGTCATTCGTCGGGAAATAATTAAATTAAGGTTAGTTTACCTTTTTAAAAATCAAAATCGGATGTTATCGATAGTAAGTGAAAATATTTCCGCAGTTTCGACATTGTTTTTTTTGTAAGTTTGTTTTGTTTACGTTGTTATGGATATTTAATTGTGTTCTCTTCGTGTTATCATCATTATACACCTTATTTACTGGAAGCGTGTTTAATGTATAATAACCTTCAAACTATCCATGTTTTTCAAAATTTATTTTGAAATAAATATAAGAAGTGTGATGATCCTAAAAATAAAGATTCATCAGAAATATAATAACATTAGTGAAACTTACGTAAACATATGAGCTGTTTATATTGAAGAAAATTTGGATGTTCGAGAAGCAGAGTTGGAGTTCGAAGGAGCTGTTTTCTACAATCAACTTCATCAGCAGTAACCAGAAAAGGAGGACATTTTATGTGAGTGTTATGATTTTGTACTTTATTGTTGACATTGATATTTCATTGTTGTGTTCATAATTTCCATCCTTTGTAACAAACATGATGTGCGACAACGTGTATGCATGTCCAAAGGGAACATTATTTGGTCTAAAAATTTATATGGTTAATATAATATTGAATAAATTCAAACGTATTTATACTTACGTGTATGGCGAATTTCATTTTTATTGTAATCAAGAGTCACATGTTTGCGTATTCACAGCGCATGCCCAAGTATGCATTTTGAAGAATTTTTGTTATGTACAAGGTGTGACACATATATTAATGCAAATTAAAATTTATAATTCAATTTCTTTGAACAAGGTAGATACAATAAAATATAATTGGGCAATAACTCAATGTGCATTAATCAAATTAACTATAATTATTATATTCAAAATCTTAGTATAATTCATATAAATAATAATTTACTTTGTCATTTAAAAATAAAGTTTCTTCTAAATTTTGAACCCTATCCCCTTTGATCAGTCTTTACATGCGATTGTTTTAAATTCCTTACTCAAATAGATAAATAATTAAATAATAATAATTAAAAATATATAATTATAAAGTAGATATCAGTTCAATATATATATATATATATATATATATATATATATATATATATATATATATATATATATAATGTGATGATGGCGGCTTACTAGTTTTGTGAGGAAAATAATTAATGATATTTAGTTTAGTTTGAGGTAAAATTTAATTTTTTTAAATGTTGATAAATTATGATTATAAATTGAAGTAATTATTTTAATTTTTATTAATTATGTTGTGCACCGGACTAGCTCAGAATCTCATATGGGGATAGAGTTCAGGGAATTTAGTTGAAGATAAAATTTTGTATGTGTATAAGAAATATCCTTTATGTAATTGAATTGAAAGTATACAAATAATTCTGAATATAATTTGCTATCCAACGCATGCGTTGTAATGAACTTAAGTGAAATGATAAAGCTGTCAAAGATGTCAAATGATTAATTTAGAAAATTTAATGTTTAGATCCAAAATAAAATTTAGAAAAAGAAAATAAATTAATATCTTTACAGGTGTTTACACAAGTAAATATTTAAAATTCTTAACCAAAAACATATATGTAACAAATATAAATTGCAGGAAAATATCAATGAATATTCACAATAAGTAGGGTTGTTAAATTTGTGACTCACATATACTGTCCTCCCTGTTGGTTGATTGATGTCTTCGGATACTCCAGCTGGATGCAGGCAATGTCCACTCGGTTACAGTTGTTACCAATACCCAAAACTGCTATCTCGGTTCTCGGTTGTCGAAGACACCAACTTCCAAGCTTAAAGATGTTTTCTCCAAAAACGGCAAACTCCAACCACTTATTTATTACGGTAACTTTTTATTTAAATGATTTTACAGCTTAATGAGTGATATCGTTTAAAATATATGTTTAAATATCCAAGATTTTTGTTGATAACACTTTTATTTTAGCTACCGATAATAATTTTTATTTAAAAGGAATTGTCCGAAGAAATAAAACAAACTTTGACCAAATAAAATTGGATTTTAATTTGGTAAACAGGAATTAATTTAAATTGGAAAACGCAAAAACAAATCTTCACAAAATCGTAACATCAATTAATCGAACAAATTTATTTTTCAAAAACGACAGGTATCGGAGACCGAACCATTTATTTCTAACCGACGATATAAAAACAAGTGCTCTCGAAATTATTCTTCGAAACGTAAAACTTCTCGACGAAAATAAATTAGGTTATGTACTCACAAATTTCACAACACTGTTTTAACCTTTTACACTTTTGAACAAATTCTAGAGAGAGAGTGATTTCCTGAGCGCTTGCTTTTATATGTTTCTGGTTGTTACAAAAAATTCATTTTTTTACAGCCATATTGCAAAAGTAACTATGGATATGATTGGTGGATCAAAATTACAAATTGTACACAAATGGAAATTTGGCCGTAACTTTCTTATACATGATCGGAATTGAAAATTAAAAACGGAAATGAAAACTACGTAAAATTTTGAATAAAAAGACACCTAACAAGCTATAATTCCTAACACTAATAAACGAAGTAACCTACTCTAACTAAAATAAGCTTCTAACTATTTACACTTACAATCTATACTAAAATTACTTGCAAAAATGGAATTCTGAGAACATTTTACACAAGAATACATATCTTTCGTGTTGGAAATATTTAATTTAAAGAAATTTAAAAGCTTTTGTAATTTTGTCTAAAATTCACCTCAGATTTAGCATAATTTTGCGGAGAAAAGCGCTGTATCCTTATAAAAACTTAGTCATATTAAGAAAGAACATCTATTATTTGCTTTAAGAGCAAAATCTACGTCTAATAATGTGGAAAAAGTATAAAATTATGTAAAAAACCTAAAATTTACAACGTAACCAAACTTAAATCTAAAAATGAAAATAATTTATATTTAAAAATGTTTTTAACACTTAAAATGTTATGTTTAAGGTTTGTACTTCTTGTCTTTATTGTTCTCACTAATTATTTGCAATGCATAATGTTATATAGTCTTGCATTGAAAAAGTCTCATCGTCTAACACTCTTTTTGAAATATTTCACTATAAAATGTACGGCACTATAAATGTCTGTCTGCCATAATGTTCTAAATGTTTTTCTTATTGTGAATCTTGTATTATAATTTTTGTCACTAATTCGCTTCCAAAAATATGTGCGAAAAATGTCTATACTGTCCATATTATAACCCTTTTACTAAATTTTTGTATTTCCTGCATTCAAATACTAAACATACACTATCCCTAACATAATCCTAACTATATAGTTCATGTTTAAACACCTGTAAAGTGTCCACTTGCCAAATTACCTTTGAAAAATTGATTTTTATTGCAATAATTGCAATACTAAAATGACTACGAAAATGGTGATATTTAACATTCTTGACAATTTTGTTAGCAGCAAATTGCTTTTTATGATAAAACCAAACTAAGCAAATGATATTCAGACTAATTTATACCAAATAAATTTATTTTAAACACATCGTGAACCAGATTTATATAAAATTGTGTCTTGCACATGTATCGAGCTAGAAATCACCCCTTTTTATTACCCAAATGTCATGTAAGCTGTCCGATACTTCTATTACCTTTTTCTGAACATCTCAATATATATGTATATATATATATATATATATATATATATATATATGACAAATGCAATTATTCAACAAATGTGAATTAATGTTTAAGTAAACACCTTGTAAAGAACTATCAAGTGGTGCTCAATATAGAAATAATTTACAAGATGGCATCTACTCCACAGACATTTTTAGTTGGTGTACACTTGACACTGTGTATGCTCTACATTTATAATAATAATCGTACTTTATTAATAGCGTGGCTTGCTAATAAATTACATTGAGATAAATAATGATTTCTAAATTTACAACGAATGAAATACCAATATTCGTTTTTACATAATATAATCATTGTCTTTTAAATCTATTTAATGAAATGGAGTTCTTAACTTCTTTGGGAAGCCCATTATACTTCACTGATCCCCTTTGAAATAAACTAGAGAAGAGCGGGGATAGTTTGGACATCAGGATAGTCTGGACAGGTTTGAATTTCTCGGTTCGGATTCATATACTAGATTACATTACAGCATAAAAATGCCTAAAGTCTGGTAGGTTATAGTTTGTTATGAGTGATTTTAGTGTATGTTATGTCTTACAATATTTATCACAATTTAAGTAATTTGATAGTTTTTGATATCAATTTTAAACTACAAACAACAGTAAGTACTCTTGACGTATTATTGCTGCAAAATTGTCTTTCACAACCAAGGTAAGCTACCTTCTTGTAACACATGTTTTAATAGAATTAGTCACTGCGGGGATAGTTTGGGCAAGGTGTCCAAACTGTCCGGTGTATCCCGTATATCTACAGATTTCAGTAATTTATATTTCTTGTAGACCAATTATGCCTCGAGAATATAAGAAAGCACCGTCCGTAGTTTTCAAGAAGATTCTCCTAAAAAAGCAGTTCATCAATGGCAATTTATCAATCAGAAAAGTGCTGAGGCCTACAATGTAGAAGTCCTGATTATTTGATTATGTGAAAAAGCCAGAGCAGAAGGTATGGAAAATGTGTCACGCGTACCTAACTTTAAAGTTAAACAGGTTTTTTCAACGGATATGAAAACTGTAGCTGAATATTGAATAAACTGTTCAAACATGTTTTACGGTTTTACAATCAGTGAGGAAATTGGTATATGAATATTCTATACAGAATTCAATAAATATACCACACACATGGCAGGGTGTGATTGGTTTTCTTTTGCATCGTCATCCATCTCTTTCAATACGAACACCTGAAGCCACTAGTCTGGCCAGAATGACGAGTTTCAACAAGCATAGCATTGATTCGTTATAACTTTAATTCGCCACAAATCTGTAATCTTGATGAGGTAAATTACATTGCTGTCTTATGATTTCTATTAATTCTTTTAGTTTACTTGTATCTTGTTTTTTTACTGACAAGAGTCACAACTGTCCAACGAGTTCAGAAAGTGGTTGGAAAAAAATGCCAACACCGAATTGGACAAGTGACTTCTAGAGAAAGTGGGGAATTAGTGACCCAGGTTGGAACAATTTGTGCCAATGGCACAGCACTCCACCTGCGTTCGTTTTTCCAAGACAAAGATTTGATGAGCGTAAAATGATGCAAGGGTTCTCTCAAACAGGTGCTAAGTTTTTATTAGTTTTGAATCGTCTAGTAAAGAACACTCGCTATGATTTGAAAAGCAGAATTTTACTCGTTTTGGATAATCACGAGTCACACGTATATGTTGGATCAATTGAATACTGCAGGTCTAATGTGTTGTGATGTTGACCCCCCCCCCCCTCATACATGCAACAAAACTGTCATTAGATCCAGATGCCTGGATGCTGACAAACGCTGGACTTACTTTAAGCATCTACGATCTTCCCAAAATATGCTCAGTAGCTTGGGATAGGGTAGCTACCCATATAAATATTAAATAAGGATTTCGATGTACGGGTATTTCGCCATCCTCTATAACAGATCGCCCATTACAGTGTCCAGCACCGCCTGATAATGGTGGAACTCATATACAGATCCTCAATAGGGATAGTTCTGCGTCGACTAGCATTTCTAAAGGATTAGAAAACACGGAAGTCTACATCAAATTCAAATAAACAAACAAATCTCGTTGAATCAAATTCCGAAAACAAAACTTTCATGAGCCCAAAAGTAGTTCAACTTTATTCAAAGGCAGCTCCATGAAAATGTCTACACGTGGAAAACCAAGAAAGAAGTCATTCATATCAACTGATACTCCTGAAAAAGACGCTCTTATAGCGAGAAAAATGAAAAATGTAACTAGGAATAATTTGAGAGAAGCAGAAACTTCAAAAATCAAATACCTAAGTAATGGCAGAACGTTAATTATTTTGTTTTTTGCGTTACCATGGTTACCCACGGCTATCCACTATTATCAATGTAAATTATAGAAAAAAATCATTTCGTCACGTTATTTATAAAAATAAATATAGACTATGCTATATGTTTGAAAAGCTCTTGGCAAGGGGAAAAAGATTTTAAAAAATATATATAGGGTGTTCCATAAAAAAAGTAGGTTATGTCAATATCTCAAAAACTGTGACCTCTAAAGAAAATCTGAGTACGCCACTGGATTCTACGTTAAAAAAATCTACAAATATCAGTTTTTACTTTTTTAGTATGTCTGTCAATAACAGAGTTACAGGGGATGACTGAAAATGCAATTTTTCCAAAATCACCCTGTAGCACACAAACTAAGATGGCTATGGCAAATTTGATCAGTGCATCTTTGGTTTCATTAAAAAATTGCACCGTGTCGCGAAAACCGCAAGGTTCTAAACCTAAAAAATAAGCGAGATACCACGTAAAACATACGAAAATGGAACAACCGGTACACAGTGATGCTTGTTTTAACATACACACTATTCTAGTGAAATTATTACTTCTAGTTATTATTCATATTGCTTCGTTTTGTTACTTTTGTAAAGCGTCTAATTGTATATTAGTAAACAGGTATAAAATATTTGAACAAAACTGAAAATGTGACAAAATTGTTTTATAAATAGTTATTTCAGTCCAAAAAGTAAAGATGTCGGCTAGTCTTCCTAACCAATTAATCTTTTTTGCTTTTTTACTAACCTATTGAGCACGACTAGAAAATTATTGTTTTGCTACTGGGAATGGGACATGTCGCCACGACCAACTCTCTGCGAAGACATCTCGCCTCCAAAACAAATAATTTATAAAAACTTAGCTAAGTTGAATGAATAATAAATATAAAAGCAATTACACAAATTGAAAATGTACACTTTCATCATATTCACACATATTAAACCCAAAAGATAAGTATTTAATAAAAGTGATGTAGTTCAATAAATAAACAAAATACGACCTATCTTCATATAACATTTTTTTCTTAGAATGACTTCCCGAACACGATGTCAAAGTTTTGTACACGTATATAAATCACCCCGTATACACTATTTTTAGTTGCAAAAAGATAGCCGCGGCGGCCAGTTGTCCTGGGCGGCCAGTTGGCGACGGCGAATTGTCCTAGAAAGTTGCAGATTTCTGGAACACACATCCAGGGTCCTACATTTTCCAAGGCCAGACAATACCATTGTCATAAAATTCAAAGGTTGACAATATTGAAACGTCGCAAGGTTTCACACATCAAAAAATGAGATAAAAAATGTACACTTATAACACCCAAATTTTTTACTGAGGTCCTGCTTCTCATATTAAACACCGTGACATATGAAACTAGGAAAAGAAAAAGCACTATATGTTAATGTATTTATTTGTATGGTTTGCTTTATGAACAAAAACAGTATGTTTTTGTTCAAGTTCAATAAGTCCATTGCGTGTATGTGTATTTATTCAGGTATATGGTTTGCTTTAAGAACGAAACATTCGCTTAGTGTAAAAAGTCCTTTACACCTGCGTGGACGTTGTGCAAGTATTTAAGCGTACGTGCAGTATCGCTCATCGTAGGCGACCATGTCGTGGACAATAAGTGGGTGCCATTGGTAGATGATGGAATACTTACACCTCGACTGTTGCCGTGATGAACTTGTATTTGATCATATACAAGGTAATATGTCCGTATGTGTATCTCTCTGTCAGTGCGTCTGGTCAGCGAACGAAGTTTGTATGGAAAAAGATGAAAGGATAGTAGAACACGGACACCTATCCCCACCACTTTTTTGTGAAGTCATACGTCTACTTTCAACACGTGCCCACGCTCCCTTCCCTACGGGACCACGACAACTTCTAGCTGATTGGTCCTGCGCGCGCATACTGTCTCAGGCTGAGCGTTCTGATTTGAGGACTTAAGGGCAAGCCACGCTTCCTGGTTTCTGATTCCTGGCTGTTATTTTGGTTTTGAGCACAGATTTTATACACCATTAATTCTCTTCATCTTACATTCACATACAATATACACATAAATACATGAAACAAGATAAGATAAACTCCTTTTATGGGATTTGTTCCATAGGTAACCTAATTTTCAATCGTAACTTGACGATCAAAACTGACCGTTTTTTTTTACTACGAAGTAATGAAAATCGTTTAAAAAAAAGTGTAGTATTGCTGCATTCAACAAATAACATTGGATGTATATCGTACATTCATAACACACTTGCATAAGTGAGTAACAGCATTGTATATATATATATATATATGTATATATATATATATATATATATATATATATATATATATATATATCTGAATGCAATTAAATGACAAAGTCATAACCTTGTAAGTGTAAATTATTAAAACCACCGACGTACACATAGTAAAAGATTGCCTCGAGTGGGACCCGAACCCACGATCTCTACTTATCTAGATGGTTAAGAGCCCTACTCTAGATAAGTAGTGGTCGTATTCAGATACAATTATGTTTTTACTATCACACACACACACACACACACACACACACACACACACACACACACACACACACACACACACACACACACACACACACACACACACATATATATATATATATATATGATGAATGTGATGATATTAATTTTTATTATTTTTACATTTACTATATTTGTATATTGTGATATACTTAATTACTATTTCCTTAATATTTTTATTTAACATATTTGATCCACAATTGGGGTTCCATAAATTATTGATATAATTTATACTTTGATTATATTCGCTATTTAATAAAATTGCCTTGACTAGCATACCAGGGGACAGAGTTCAAGAATAGTTCAATATTAAAAGTATTAAACATTTGCGTTAGGTTCTTTTGCAAAATAAAGTCAATTACAATTTTAAAATAAAGTTGGAATTGTATAAAAACACCTTGTATCATATGCAGTTACACATGTTGCAGGCCATGCTTGCAACATGTTATTACCGAGTTGAATTTGTGCTCATATTGCACCATGGCCAAACAATGAAGAACATATAATTCCGGTAAGTAAACTTTGCTTTTTAATATAATATTGGATCAATATAAAATCAACGAATATTTGCAGTCAGGTATATAATTTACTTGAATTCTTTATATATATATATATATATATATATACAGTATAGGTGATAAGAAATAATCATAAACAAAACCTCGAATATTAATATAAGATTCATGAACTTACAATAAATATTTATCTTCTTTCAGATATTCCAACTTGTTTTATAGAAGTTCCATTATACAAATGTACCGCAACACTTGCAGGCCGCTTGGAAACGATTTACACATACCGAGGGTTGCAGGACGCTACCTCAAATGATCATATTTTATATATTTAAACAAAAATTAGTTTGTCTTAATATATTGATATGTTCAAATTAATAGATTATTTAACACACAGACACAAACACACAGACACACGGACACACGGACACAGACACACAGACACACAGACATACAGACACACAGACACACAGACACACAGACACACAGACACACAGACACACAGACACACAGACACACAGACACACAGACACACAGACACACAGACACACAGACACACAGGCACACAGACAGACACACAGACACCAGACACACAGACACACAGACACATAGACACACAAACACACAGACACACAGACACAAAAACACACAGACCCACAGACACACAGGCACACAGACAGACACACAGACACGCAAACACGCAGACACGCAGGCACACAGGCACAGACAGACACACAGACACACAGACAAACAGACACACAGACACACAGACACCCAGACACACAGACACACAGACACACAGACACACAGACACACAGACACACAGACACACAGACACACAGAGACACAGACACACAGGCACACAGACACACAGGCACACAGACACACAGACACACTGACACACAGACACACATACACACAGACACACAGACACACAGACACACAGACACACAGACACACAGACACACAGGCACACAGACACACAGACACACAGACACCCAGACACACAGACACACAGTCACACTGACACACTGACACACAGACACACAGACAAACAGACACACAGACACACAGACACACAGACACACAGACACACAGACACACAGACACACAGACACACATACACAGACACACATACACAGACACACAGACGTACAGACACACAGACGTACAGACACACAGACACACAGGCACACAAACACACAGACACACAGACAGACAGGCACACAGGCACACAGACACACAGACACACAGACATACAGACACACAGACACACAGACACACAGACACACAGACACACAGGCACAGACACACAGGCACGCAGGCACACAGATACACAGACACACAGACACAGACACACAGACACACAGACACACAGACACACAGACACACAGACACACAGACAGACAGACACACAGACACACAGACACACAGACACACAGACACACAGACACACAGACGTACAGACACACAGACACACAGACACACAGGCACACAAACACACAGACACACAGACAGACAGGCACACAGGCACACAGACACACAGACACAAAGACACACAGACACACAGACGCACACGTTTTACGTGTTTTCGTTTTTGCTTGTTTCTTGTGTTGGTGTGTTTTCGTGTTTTGTATGTTTTTGCGTTTACGTGCTTTCGCGTGCGCGCGTGTGTGTGTGCGTCCGTGCGTGCGTACGTGCGTGCGTGCATGCGTGTTTTCGTTTGCTCCTCGTGCTAAAACAATGATAGTCGATTGTATGTAGTTGCAGGCAATATTGTGTTGACTAAAAACCATAATTGGAAACGCTGCTTGCTATGCCCTGTCCGTGGAGTTCTGTTTAAGTAGCTTTTTGACAGATGTATTTATGATAAGGTCAGGCTTGCATGTGAAATAATATAGAGGTGAAACTAGCTAGCTAACGTGTTTTGCTGGTAATGAAGGTAATGAATACGGTACAGCTTCTGCGTACGAACTGAAAGATTTGAAGAGTGTGTGTGCAGCATATCCAGAGTCGTGCTGAAACCAGTTAATTTAGGGATAACCCCATGTCCATGTAATAATAGTGTGTGATAAAGACTGTCAGGGATTATTAGCTGCTTTATAGGTTGTTGCAGTATAATCGTTCAACGTGAAGACGATGAGTTTCTGTATCTCAAAATCTCGATGGTGGTGATGCTCTCTATGAAATTTCAAATAAATTAGATTACGCCACTCTTATTTCAGATTAGAAATCTTAAATCGTTTAGTTATCATTGCTATTAATCTCAACTGATAAAAATCCCTGTAACGTGTGTGTGTGTGTGTGTGTGTGTGTGTGTGTGTGTGTTGTGTGTGTGTGTGTGTGTGTGTGTGTGTGTGTGTGTGTGTGTGTGTGTGTGTGTGTGTGTGTGTGTGTGTGTGTGTGTGTGTGTGTGTGTGTGTGTGTGTGTGTGTGTGTGTGTGTGTGTGTGTGTGTGTGTGTGTGTGTGTGTGTGTGTGTGTGTGTGTGTGTGTGTGTGTGTGTGTGTGTGTGTGTGTGTGTGTGTGTGTGTGTGTGTGTGTGTGTGTGTGTGTGTGTGTGTGTGTGTGTGTGTGTGTGTGTGTGTGTGTGTGTGTGTGTGTGTGTGTGTGTGTGTGTGTGTGTGTGTGTGTGTGTGTGTGTGTGTGTGTGTGTGTGTGTGTGTGTGTGTGTGTGTGTGTGTGTGTGTGTGTGTGTGTGTGTGTGTGTGTGTGTGTGTGTGTGTGTGTGTGTGTGTGTGTGTGTGTGTGTGTGTGTGTGTGTGTGTGTGTGTGTGTGTGTGTGTGTGTTGTGTGTGTGTGTGATGTGTGTGTGTGTGTGTGTGTGATGTGTGTGTGTGTGTGATGTGTGTGTGAATGTGTTGTGTGTGTGTGTGTGTGTATATGTGTGTGTATATATATATGTATATATATATATATATATATATATATATGTATATATATATATATATATTATATATATATATATATATATATATATGTATATATATATATATATATATATATATATATATATATATATATATATATATATATATATATATATATATATATATATATATATATATATATATATATATATATATATATATATATATATATATATATATATATATATATATATATATATATATATATATATATATATATATATATATATATATATATATATATATATATATATATATATATATATATATATATATATATATATATATATATATATGTATATATATATATATATATATATATATATATATATATATATATATATATATATTATATATATATATATATATATATATATATATATATATATATATATATATTATATATATATATATATATATATATATATATATATATATATATATATATATATATATATATGTTATATGATTTATGTATGTATATGTATGTGTGTATATGTGTATATATGTATGTGTATATGTGTGTGTGTGTGTGTTGTTTGTGTGTGTGTGTGTGTTGTGTGTGTGTGTTGTGTTGTGTGGTGTGGTGTTGGTGTGTGTGTGTCGTGCGTGCGTGCGTGCGTGCGTGGTGCGTGCGTGCGTGCGTGCGTGCGTGCGTGCGTTGCGTGCGTGCGTGCGTGCGTGCGTGCGTGCGTGCGTGCGTGCGTGCGTGCGTGCGTGCGTGCGTGCGTGCGTGCGTGCGTGCGTGCGTGCGTGTCGTGCGTGCGTGCGTGCGTGCGTTGCGTGCGTGCGTGCGTGCGTGCGTGCGTGTCGTGCGTGCGTGCGTGCGTGCGTGCGTGCGTGTCGTGCGTGCGTGCGTGCGTGCGTGTCGTGCGTGCGTGCGTGCGTGCGTGCGTGCGTGCGTGCGTGCTGTGCGTGCGTATGGTGGTGTGTGTGTGTGTGTGTGTGTTTGTGTGTGTTGTTGTGTATGTGTGTGTGTTGTTGTGTGTTTGTTGTGTGTGTGTTGTGTGTGTGGGTTGTGTGTTGTGTGTGTTGTGGTGTTGTGTGGGTGTGCGCGTGTGCGCTGTATTTGTGTTATGTAAAATTTTGATAATATTTGTAAGTGTTTTGAATGAAAATTTCATAAGTACAACATAATTGCTAAATACGAGTAGCAGTAATCAGGTTTTGTGTATTACTTTCTAAATTAGTTAATGATCGGAATGTAATAGCTAGTTTATATCCAACCATTCATAAAGCGTGTTTAGTGAGACTACATGTGGACACGTTACATTATTAGAACAGCTGAAGGAAAAACGCTTCTAAAGGTAAACGTATTATTTTTAATATACATGGTTTTTTACTTGATATTGCTAACAAAAATGTCGATAAAGATTTTTAAACTGTATTATTACTCTTATAGTATGACGTCATAAGATCAGCTCTACAAATACTTGGTACGTATTCGTGGATTTTAAACTTGTAGTTATTGTTAATTCGCGTATAATAATAAAACCATTAAAACCTTTTGTCTTTCATTTCCATTATATCAGTTTGATATTCTTAAAAACATGTTAATTTAATTTAACTCTATGTTATATATAAGTAATTATTACTTTTTAATGGGGTTTTTATAACTGTTAATGAATACGTTACTATGAAACAGTTTTGTGTGTATGTAATTGAACATGCAAATAAATCAGGCATGATTTTCCGAATGTATAGATGGTGTCTGTTTAGAGAGAGAGAGAATCTGCCCATATATAAAGTATCATTGCATTATGGTAGAAATTATTTATTTCACGTCATTTTTAATTAGACTTTAATGTAGTCAGTTTTGAACTGTAATCTGGTTTCCGCAAACTGTAAGACATAATTTCGGTTGATTGATTGAGATTGATCTGGTTGATTTGCTCGAGCATGATTTGTTTGAGATTGATTGATTAATTAATTAATTGATTTGTTTGTGTGTGTGAGAAAGAGCCGAAAGTGTGAGAAAGGAAGAGAGAGAAACAAGAAAGAGCAAGACAGAGGTGTGCATTAACAACTTCTATTATAGAAAATGTTCATTAGTCTATATGCGCTATGGCGCTAAAATCAATTTTTACTCAAAGGGACCAGGGCGCAGACCCTGATACAAGTCCTGCCTTACAAGGCTAGGGCCACCTTATTAGAATACAATTTTGTATGACGGTGCGAAGGCCTACAGCTGTAAGATTAAGTTAGAACCTACATACAATTGCACCAAGGGGGCCACGATAGGGGCTAAGATCTACGCTTTTCTTATAAGGTTAGGGTTCTCATACCATCTCCAGCCAGGGGGCGAAGGCCCGAGAACAAGTTGCGAAGCCCTACAAGTGTCTTACAAGCACCTCCTTATTAGAAATACAACGTATAAATAAGTTTCTCGTATAAGTAAAAGATCATCCGAACGTACCCAATAGCATATGACCATTTTAAAACAATAGGATCGATAATTTTAATAATAATATCTAATTAGGGTAATTATGTAATTTCCAACATTGTATGACTGTGCGTATGCCTAACCTCAAGGGGTTCTGCTCTTAATACAACCAAAAGGACCTTAATTAGGGTTAAAGCTGTCCATCAAAAATAATCCTAAGGTCAACTCCAGGTCCTAGACCAACTCCAAGTCCAAGACCAAACCCAAGACCTGCATATGCCCCTCACGTGAGCAAGTACAAGAAATTGCTGTCAAAAAGACTCTAATTAAGGTTGAAAATTCCATAAACAGTTGATCTTCGAAAAGAAACCATAGGGGTGAAAATACCAGCTCACACGTGGGCGACAATAAAATAGGGGCGCAAAAACACGTCCTACACGTGGGCGAGTAAGAAAAACAAAAATAATTAGGGATGAAAAGGGATTGAAAAAGGCCTCCGAAAAGAAGCCGTCAAAAATGGGGGTGGAAAAACACGTCCTACACGTGGGTGTGTAAAACAAAAATAATTAGGGGTTGAAAATATGGTCTCCCACGTGGGGCATCCTTGTGACATCAAAATTCAAGATGGCGCATGGTGCCCCTGTTCTACTGACGGGCAACGTTTTTCTAACAACGGACGCTATTCTATATATTTCGCCCCGAAAGATTATTTAAAATAAAATGCGCTGGCGGCGGAGGCGTGAGTACGCGATACGTATCCCACGCCGGTTTTGCTTTATTAAAACTACTATGCGCTTTTCGAATATTATCATTCAATAATTATACACGGTGTAAGCTAGAAATTTACAGTCTAACTATACTATTACTTTAATACCATATTAATTTCAATATAAATAGTAAAGTATCTATTAATTTTATTCATTTGTGCGATAATTAATTGTTGTTGCGGTTGAATTTGAGTTATTGTAAGTTATTTTGTATAATGGGAAAAGGCAAACTACGACTATCTCAACCACGAAAAAGCAAAAAATTACTTATGAAAAAAATAGCTCTTCGGTAAGTATACATTTTGTTATCTAAAAATTGTATTTACCTAAACAGAAAAGTTGAATTATCATGTATGTATTGTAATCGTTTTCTACATTACCCTTATTTTAATTTTTCAGGAGGTGGAAAGCTGTTGCCGATTTGGAGGCTGCAAAGAAAGATGGGAGGACAATTATTCGTGAAAGTGTGGTACAAACTAACACTCCTAGCAACATCGACATAATCCAAAATGCCGCGTACAGAGTTTCTGACTGCGAATCAGTTTTCGACGTTAGTGAGATTGATTCAAATAAAAACCCTTGTTCTGATACTGATGATAATGAGCATGTCTATAATGAATCTGGCAATATTGTAAACTCGTCTGGAAGCAATGGTGCAACAAGTGAAAGTGATTTTGAAGAACTGTACTGTGAAAGAGATGAAGCAAAAAGTTCATCATTTAATATCAGTGGCCGCCGAATAGTAAACATCTCGTACTTTTTCAGTCAGCTTAAATCATTGAAACATAAAGGTATTATACAGAGAGAGAAATACTTTTTTTTTTGACATGTAATGTAATCTTTTGTTTAGGATACGACTGTTCCTTTTTTGACTTGGATCTTGTATCTGAAAAAATAGAGGGCCTGCAAAGTGTATTTTCTTTTAAATGTGCAGTATGTAATACCATACAAACTATAAAAAGCGAAGATCCAAATGATATTGTCAATTCAAACTTATTGGCCGTACTTGGTAGTATTAGTAGTGGCATAGGGTATTATCAACTTTCAGAAGTTCTTGCTACATTAGACGTTCCCGCCATATCACACAAAACATATAACAAATATCATCTATCGTACATGTAACTAGCAATGAATTAATGATAAGCGCAGGGAAAGAAGAGGCAACATTTGCTAAAAGTTCGGGGGATGTCAATAGTGACGGTGTACCAGTAATATCAGTCATTGTTGACGGTGCCTGGAGTAAACGATCATATCGGACAAACTATAATGCGTTATCTGGAGTTGTAAGTATATATAATTTTTGATTATAATTTGGCATGTTTACTTATCGATGTTTTTGTATGGACAGGGATGTATAATTGGTGCAAAAACAAAAAAGCTACTGTACGTGGGTGTTCGCAACAAATACTGCTATGTATGCGCAAGATCCAATAGTTCAGCAACAAATCATGATTGCTTTAAAAATTGGAGTAACAGTTCTACAGCAATGGAAGCAGACATTATTGTTGAAGGGTTCAAAAAGTCCTTAGAAATGCACAATTTGATTTATGGTAGAGTAATAGGCGACGGGGACAGTAGTGTCTACAAAAAATTGACAGCAGCAGCACCATATGGACCAACGTTTATTATAGAAAAGATTGAATGTCGCAATCATCTCCTCAGAAATTATTTAAACAAATTATCAGAAATTTCGAAGAATGCAAACTTTCCTGTGTTACTTCGAAAAAAAGTGACAAATAGTGATACATTGGGCAGGTTCAGAAATGCCGTTACTAAAGCCATAGAGCATAGAATAAAACGAAAACGGGTCATTCTTTGTGAAAGCAAATTTATTAAAACGTGATATTTTAAATGGGCCAAACCATATTTTTGGTGATCATACTGGATGTGACAGTTAATATGAGAATAGCAAACAACGCAGGAAGCCTTTTACATGATGTCGACACAAACTCGGCCGAAAACTACAATTCTATTGTTGCGAAATTTGTGGGAGGAAAACGCATTAATTTTTCTCTGAAGGGTGCTTATCAAACCAGATGTTTGGCTGCTGCTGTTTCTTACTACACTTATGGAGATTTTCTAGGAACCATATTAAAGAAAGTTTGTTAAGGAGCTGAAGGGATTCATTTTCAAAAATATCGGGCAATGAGATGCAAAGGAAGAGAAAGTCGAAGGAAAGGTAATTCCTTTTTTAGAATGTGTTATTTGTCCAACCCTCGTTTTACTTTTAGGAAAATCTGGAAAGAAGAAAACCTTTGCTACAACTGATGAATTCTACGGACCAAGCGCGTCAAATTATGTTCCAGATATGGAAGACGATGTCTTCATGGTAAAACGCGAAGAATTCTTACGGAACCTTAAATTAGCGGACAAGCAAGTAATCTTTGAAAGTACAGTCTTACAGTCAAATTGTGATATTTGGAAGAGCGAAAGAAAAAAACGAATAACTGCTTCTAGTTTTGGGAAAATTTGTAAACTTAGGAAAACAACATCAACAGCTAAAACGGTTTGTTCACTATTATACTCGACTTTTACAGGTTCGAATGCGACTAGATTTGGACTGGATAATGAAGAAACGGCAATTTCATTATTCCAACAAAAAACTGGCAAACTTGTTCGCAAAAGTGGTTTGGTGATCGACAACAATTTTCCTTACTTGGCGTGTTCACCAGACGGTTTAATTGATAATAACGCAATAATTGAAATTAAAAGTTCAGACAAAACCGGGAACTTGTCGCCAAACGATGCAGTACTGCAGAAAAAAATTGATTATTGTTCATTAGAAAATGGCAGAATTGTGTTGAAACATAATCACAATTATTTTTATCAAATTCAGGGTTTACTGCATATAACACAAAGAGATATCTGCTATTTTGTGATATACACTAGAGGAGGACTGCACATCGAGGAAATTTTTAGGTAATGGTAATTTAGTTTTTTTTAAATTTTGTATTCATGATTATAACATTTTTCAGAGACGATACATTTTGGACAAAAAACATGGAAGACCGGTTGTGCTACTTTTATCTGAATTGCTTACTCTCAGAATTAATAGACTCAAGGAGATGTCGTCAACAGGATATTCGTAATATTTATTTGACATAATCAGTAGTTTCATTTTGTTTTAGGTTTGAAATGTGATAGCTGAGGATTACAGTAATGTATTATTATTATTAATTATTATATTATTAATTAAAATGAACTTAAATTAAATTGTTTTTGTAAAATTGTAATTATTTTCAAATATAAACTAAGTAGCAACACTGATATCAAGTGTTATAATTTATAAATTTTATTATTTTTAATCTTATTACTTCAAATATTAAAAACTATAACACATTTGTTATATAAGCCACCAGTAGACTTAACCTTCTTAGTGTTATTACCTGAAAAATATATTACCTTCTGAGAACCAAAGCGTTCTATTCTTATCTACATAAGAGGATTAACAGTACAAGATATTTAAATATTGGTGCAGGGAAGGGTCGCTATACTTTCAATATTTGATTGCGTACGAATCAAATTTGGTCCTTTTGAGTAAAATTACAAAAAAACGCATAAACTTGGAATCGATCTGCATGGATTTTTTTATTCCACTTGCTTGCTCGGTGAAATGCATGTATTTTGTTTTTTAATATCTTCAAAATTAAAGGATATATGTCAAGAAATGGATATAGACATATTTGGCCCTACAATAAATTTGAAACAATTTTTGAGAAAAAAAAATGCATACAGTCAATGGCCTATTGTACACCACTATAATGAGATGGGGAATGCACTTTCACATTAATATTTAGGACCACAAAATTACTCAAAACTTTTAAGATTTATTGCAAATTTCAATAAGAAATGTGTGTTGCCTATCCTTTATTCCTATCCCCCTTAAGCTTTCCTATTTACTGTTCATTTTTCGTTATACTGGAGCAACAGTAACAATAATTATTGTTTAGCTTGAAAAAACTGCGTGAATGTATTCAATTTACCATGTGCGTTGTTTAATATTGAAAAAGAAAACTGATTGATTTATTTACTTTAATTTGCTATTTAATATGTATATAAATTTTATTACTAAAATCTTACGATTATGAAAAGAAACTGTAAATATTCAACTTAAAAATCTGTGTAACCTGTTCAATTTACTATGTATTTTATGAATTTGTTATTATTAAAATTTTTATTGCAAACAAAATATAATGCGAAATTTAAAACTATGAAAATCTGTTTAATTTATTATTTGAAATGTATAAGATTAGAATGCACTTAATTTACTTGGTTTCCTGTTGGGTTTAATGTATTTTTAAATTCCTATTGTTAAAATCTGCAATGTTAAGTTTTTCTACAATAGGAATGTTAATACTAAATCTTTAAATAACTATTTCTTATTTTAAAAATGAATATTGAAATGAAGCTAAATAATTCTAATTATTTCGGTGAAAGTTATAAAAATCTAGGTATTTACTAATGTAATTTGCTATAGGAAATTTATCTAGTGATTTATTTATTTAAAATATATTTAGACCTATTCTATTAAATTGAATTTTTGTCTTTACTGAAACTATGTGATTTATTGTTAATTGAAATGCAAGATGCAATAATTTTATTTTAAATTATTTCCATTTGAACATCGAAATAGTTCAGATACAAAACAAGTTTTGTTATCTCTTTTGTATACGAGACGTTTAACATCGCCGAGTGAAGATTATTATTACTTTGTTAGTGCGTATGTCGTGCATGCCTGATTTATTCCAGTAAGTTTATTGATTATTATTGATTATGTAAATTAATTTGATTTATTTACTACTGTTGATGTGATTATAAATTCCCGTCCGCTATTCCTTTGTTTTTTTAAACAAGATACAAGTAGTAAACCTTATATGTGTAGCTATGAAAAACATATTTAAGTAAAGTTCTATTTGCACGTGTGAAATTATCCGATAAGCGTGTTATCAACGGGTTCTCTGCAGCTGAGAAACACCACCGTTTCCGTCTTAACTAAGTCCGTTTTTCCATTAATATTAAGCTGGCTATCTGCACGTTAATTATTTTTGGTGTCGATTTAGTATGCGGTCTACCTACCCTTTGCGATCTACCTAATATAATATTTAAATGAGTATTGTTAATTTCTTTTTAATTAATTCGTATAATAATAAAATATCACTTTTCGACAAATCGAAATTAAATGAAGAGTACTTATAGAAATATAATAGAAATTATCTCCGGTCAATAATAATAACTATCAAGCATACGACCTTTTCATCACATTTTTACAAAATATGCGAATTGTATATCGTACTTAACTTGTAAATATAATGTAACCAATAAATAATTTTTGAACATTTATTAAGTATTTTATTTTTCATTTTCAATGTAGACCGCGTGCTAAACCAAATAAGCTTGGGTTGACCGCATACTAAACCGGCACCTTATTTTTATACCTTTATAGGTGAACATTTTATCCGTGGGTAACCGTTTACAAATAAAATTGTTTTCAACAACATTAAGTTTGGCCTAAATATTTGCAGGCCTACCATTAATTTACACGTTATGATTAGAATTTCTTTTTACGGGGTAACTGCTTATAGATTAATTTTAAGTTCAAGTACGAATTTTTGAAATATAGTGTAAGCATTTACATGGACTCCATTTCTATTCTGTAGCTCAGCTGGTTAAGTTTTGTAATCAAGATTTTTCTTTTATGTTAGTCTTAATTAAAAGAATAAATTGCTCGATAATTTTTGTTTTATATAGCCGCCTTTATTAGTGCCTAACAAACACATTGTGTTTCTATTTTTTTTTATGGAATTTAGTTGTAGTTTTCCGCCACAAGCGATACCCGTGTATATACCGGGTGATACAAATATTGCACCCACTACAGTTATTAATTCTATATCGACATTAGTAGCAGCAAGTAGCCTATTATTAACTATATACTAATATTTTTGTCTGATTTTGCTTTATAATTTTGGATCTTTTGGATCACAACATTTATTTTAGTTATACCGTTAAGCCGTCTCAAACAAGTTACTAAGTTTAATTAGTTTATTATTTTATAGCCTGTTTGGACAAACGACATTTTTAGCTTATATTCTTTTTACGCATTTAGTTTTGGTTTTCCGTCGCCGTTGGCAATTATATATATTTTTCCTTGATTCTTGTTAATTATTTTAATCTGGAGTTGTTAATTTTGTTTTACCACTACCATTTTTTTTCAGTGGAAGGTGACCGTGTATGAAAAAGTATTAGTTTATTTCTTTACCGTCTTGAATGCGTTTTGGTTCTTGTTTGTTATTTTTTTTTCAGGAATTTAGGTATTCTTTTTCTCCGCCACCGTTGGCGAAAAATTGTTTTATTAATTGACATCGCCAAGCCCTACAGTGCGTTTTGTGTTATTTTTTTTTAGCTGCCCGAATGAATTAGAGGATGA
Source organism: Vesta saturnalis (assembly GCA_036346205.1). Lineage (NCBI taxonomy): Eukaryota > Metazoa > Arthropoda > Insecta > Coleoptera > Lampyridae > Vesta > Vesta saturnalis. The sequence goes on from JARFJB010002320.1 coordinate 2,649,171, forward strand.
ATCCTCGCACCGTAACCACTAATTTTTCTTGTATCATTTTTGTCCGAGAAATATTAATTTAATTTGTCCCACTTACCAGCGATAACAAAATTAATTTCTTCACTGAGACCGAAAGTTTGGTTTATATTTTTTTGTTTGACGAATCGTTCTGTTGTTTAATTTACAACTTATAAAAATATTTTTTTTATTATTTATCCGACATAGAAAACATTTGCTTTCGACCTCCGTATCAGTAGTTTTATTTTTTGGTAACTGAATTATTTTGAAGTTATACTACCGAGACCAGTGGCGTACTGAGGCGTGTTCCGTGGATTCCGCGAAACACGGCCCCGGGCTTCAAAGGGGCCCGTTGCTGAATAAAAACAAACCAATAAAAGGGTTTTTACATAATATTTGCTATGAGAAGTAAAACTATGTAGTATAAAATTGAATGTTTATGGCCTTTATGTCAATTGGGCTTTATACATTTTAGTGGTCACTAATATTTCCTGTTTAGTATACAAATTGTGTACCGGGTGTCCCAAATTCGTTGTAATTGCGGGGTATCTCGTTTGTTATAAAAGATAGAAACTTTGCTACTTTTTTATAAAACCTAAGATGGCGTAATCAGATTTGTTGTAACTGTTTTAGTTTGGGAGATACAGGGCGATTTTGAAAAGTGTGTCGTTTTGGACCACCTCGATATCTCGGTTATCTTTAAAGATATCAAAAAGATTTAAACGCTATCTTATACATTTTTTTACGCCAAGTTCAGTGGCATGCTCAATTTTTTTTCGGGGGTACCGTTTTTAAGATATGGGCCAAACATATAATTTTTTAAATGGGACACCCTGTATTTTTTAAGCTCAATAAATCCCTTTTTTTTCTCATTTCATTGATATATATCAGTTGCCACTTTTTTTTTATTAACCATATTGATCGTAAACATTTTAAAATATAACGACATATGGTTCTTAACTGAAACATTCTATATATTTTTTAATTAATTTTATCAATACAGCTACTTACTTACACAACACATTTATATGTAATTGAGAGTTTTGTGTTCACAGATGATGGTTCTTCTTATATTGACTTGTAAACAATGGAGACCCGCATGCAATGATCCAAACATTGGTAATAAAACATGTGGTTTCCAGTTGAAAATCTTGATTTAATAATAAAATTAGTGTGACGTTTCGGGAAAGCTGAGTTAAAATTTATCTTAAGTTTCCATCTTCAGACAATAATACAGATTTAGGTAATAACCCATTATCTACAATCATACATTTTTTTTCTATATTTTAAGTTACAGTTAAACATTCATTACTTACCAAGATAGACTACAGGTAAAATACTATTGCTATAAATTGCATATTAACTAACAATAGAATATTAAATTGGGGAAACGTGGTGCTATAATAAGTATGTACTATCCCCATTGGAAACCCTACAATTTTTTTTTTTTTTTATTAGGAAAATTTTCACTTCAAATGTAACAAAAACAAATTATTTATATTTACCGTATAACGGGAAACGGTAAATATAAATAATTTGTTTTTTCATTGAAATCTAATAAAAAAATTTTTAGGGTTTCCAATGGATAATATAACATTCAATTTATATTTATTAGTTAATATCCAATTTATAGTAATAGTATTTTACCTGCTCATCTAGAAATGGTCTAATAATATGTGCATTATGTGCGGGGGCCTCATCCTGCTGAAAATAAACTTGATTTCTGTGGGCTAGTGGAACGTCTTCAAGTAATTCGGGCAACATATTTTCTAAAATTTGCTGGTAGCGAATAGATGTCAAACCTCCGTCAAAAAACTGATACCTTATTTTTGTTCCAAAAACAAAACACGCAACAGAGTACCCAAAACGACCTTGTTGTTGCTGTTGAAAAATTAAGTAATTGTTTTCTTTTGACCAATATCTTGAGTTGTGTCGATTAAAAATTCCTGCACTTGTTATGTGCGCCTCATCAGACTAAATTAATTGTTTTGCAAAATTAACATTTTCGCGACACATTTGCAGGAACCAGTTGCAGAAATTCATGCGGCGTTCAAAATCGCCTGGAAGCAGTTGTTGGACTACATGATCTTTATAAGGAACAAAACTATGTTTTCTTAATATACGCTGTGCATTAGTTTTTGAAACGCCAACACTATGTTCGATTTTCCTGCAGGAAGTTCGAGGATATACGGCTACATGTGCCAAAACGTTAATTTCCTCATTTTCTTGATTTTCTTTTAAACTATACTTATGTTGTCTGGGTTTTATAAATGAACCAAAATTTAATAAATGATATGTAATTCGTAAAAAAAATTGCCTTGTTTGGCTGCCTTCTCTCAGGAAATCTAAAAGTATGATTCTTTAATATTGGTGTTATAATATTTACTTTATAACAATCTTACCGATTAAAATATAATTCGGAAGCCTCTTCTGAATTTTCATTACATGCTATATAACATTTAAGCATATCATACTTTTGATAATATTCAAAGGGTCGATTATCTGCCATAGCAAAATAAATTAATAAAACGTTAGAGATAATAAATATGTAATTATTTAATGACATATACACTATGATAGGTATACTAGGTTTAACTATCTTTTATTTCGATTGGCATAGCCATCTATTTTTTTCTTAGGAATTGATCAACACCTCCAAATTATAAACAACCAGCAAAACCTAGCTTAGGTATATAAGTAAAGGGCAAGTAAGATACACATGATTTTATTATTTTATTTATTTAAATCTAATATACAAAATACAAATACATATAATAATAACCTGTATAATTATTGTTGTTACGTTTTTTTCACTACTAATTGCCCAACCCCTGTCAGGACTGATTAATAATGCCTTCAGTAGTGGGATCTTTCCTGATAAATTAAAAATCTCCAAAATTGTCCCTATATTTAAAACAAAAGACAAAAGGTTCACTAATAATTATAGACCCATCTCTCTCCTGCCCGCCTTCTCGAAAATATTTGAGATGTCGCAATTCATGAAATATTAAGCGCTATTTACACTAACATTCAGAATAAAAACATTGTAGCCAGTATAAACTGTGACCAGTCAAAGGCTTTCGACTCTGTCAATCATAATCTATTATTAAGTAAATTGCAGTACTATGGAATACGTGGTAGTGCGTTAAAATTATTTGCCTTTTATTTGAGCGAACGTTATCAATTTGTTCAACTAAGTGGTATCTCTAGTAATCATTATGTGTCCACCCATAAGCCCGATTTATTAATGATCAAAACGGGCGTACCCCAAGGATCCATACTGGGACCCCTCTTATATTTAATTTATGTTAATGATCTGCCTTCTAACATTAATGAACATGTTGTTATGTATGCAGACGATGTTAGTATAGTTGTTGCGGCTGAGAACGTCTCTCAACTCCAGTATCGTATTCTTAAAGTTATCAAACAAACTAAACAATGGTTCACTAACAACTACCTCACGTTAAACACCGATAAAACAAACCTGTTAATACTTAATCTTGCTGGGCGGGATTATACGGACACGAGCATAAATATTGTTGATAACTCCAAAATTTTAGGATTACATGTAGATAATAGCTTAAATTGGCTACGTCACCTCGAACATCTACAAATTACTCTAGCAAAAGCAAATTACTTATTGAAAAGGTTAAAACAAGTATCCTCTTTTTTGCCACTTAGAAACTTATATTTTGCGTATTTTGAATGTCATATTCGATATGGTATTCTCTTTTGGCGAAATACACCCTATGTAAAAGTTACATTGAAAACACAAAAACGTGCAATTCGTACATTGATGGGTTTAGGAAGGCGAGATTCATGCAGGCATGCTTTTAAATCCTGCCAAATAATGACGGTCATCAACTTGTACATATATGAATGTCTGGTATTTGTGTTTAGAAACCTCAAACAGTTTAGTTTTAACTCGCAATTGCATTCTTACAATACAAGGTCCAATGCAAACATTCACATACCAACAGCAAAAAATAATAAAATTTTTAAATCTTATATCTACACATCACCTCTTTTTTACAATAAACTTCAAGCTGAGTATAAAGCTATAACAGATGAAAAGCTGTTCAAATCTAAAATAAAATGTCTGTTGACAAACAATCCATTTTACTCGGTAGAGGAATTCCTTGAATACTTAAATCGCCCAATATATTAAGGAAAATTTTACTTGTATTATAAAATATTTATAACTATCTAGGCGGTATTGTTTGTAAACTGTATTTGTGTGTTTGTTATATTATGATTATACCGAAAGGTCCAATAAACCACTACTACTACTACTACTACTAATACCTAATAATTAAACAGAAATAAAAGTCAATACATTAATAATTACTAAATATAGCAAGTGCTGGATCAATATATGACTTTTATAGAATTGCAATACAAATTATATATATATATATATATATATATATATATATATATATATATATATATATATATATATATATATATATATTGAGAGATGAATCTAATTAGATGCAAGTAGCTATGTAATTTCCATAGTGAAGTTTTGTTTTAGTTTGTACGAAAATGGTACATTTCCTTAAATAATTGTAGAATAAGATGATTAATAAACATTGAGGTGTTTGAGAAATTTAAGATATTTTCTTAATGTTGTGTTAATAATGATAATTTTAGTAATAGACAACACAGTACATAAAAGTATAGGGGATGTTTGTTTCGTTTTTCAGTTAATTCAATTTTCTTTTAGTTTTATAAGTTTATATTAGACAATATTCCCTAACGACATGTAATACGGGTTGTGGTTGACAAAAATAATGTTACAATTAGAGATAGGCTGGTATCAATGTCACAATTTACATGTGCGCAGCCGAGATTTGTGAGAACATTCGTATTGGTGCGTTAAACTCATAATAGTGCAAAACTTATGAAAAAACAGAACAAGCACATTAGTGGGTGACTATATTACGTGAATCATGCAGTAGATCTGGAATTATTGTGTTTAATTCAACAGTTCATCACATTAAACTAGTGTATGACAACATTCCGACACTAGTCGTAGGAGAACTTATCAACCTACAAAAGTGATTAAATAAACTAATTTGTAACTTAAACAATAGTTCTAAACACTTACATTAACAGTTATTGTGCTTAAAAAGGTGAAATTTAACATTAATTTGATAGAGACAATGTGAGGTTATGTCATTTCCTCGAACATACAATTTTTGTGAAAAGTAATTTTAATTGAGACAATTCCTATAAATTAAATTAGTAGAGGCAAATATAGTAAGGTAGCCTCAATTTTATGATGTAATTCCTTATATTTATGTCCAATTTTGTTAATTTGTAAGAATTTTCATAGATTTAAGAATTTTTTCCTTTCAAATTGGCCTCAGGCATGTTTGAGATGTATATTAGGGTGCAGTAGCTTCCCCTATTCCTGTGGAGGTAATTTTCAAGCCTGTAAATTGCATAGAATTAGTTTAAATTCAATAAATAAGGGTAGAAATCAACATAGTGATTAAGTGTCCGATTTACATCATGTTTGGTTTCAAAATTTAGAGAAATTTATGTAGATTTTGGAAATGTTTTTAGATTTAAGAAATGTTAAATAGGAAGAAAGTTATAAGGTTTTAAAGAATTTTCGTAAATTAAGAATTGTTTTAACCAATAGGAATTAAGCAAATATTTCTCGTAACTAAGGAAACATTCGAAAAATTTGGTTGTCGAGTAAAAAGATATAAATACAAGCGTTTTCAGCTTCTCTTGATCTCTTGATTTTCAACTTTTGCAACAACTTGTCAGAGCAAGCTGTTGCGAATTGTTTTTGAAAATATAAAAAATTTAAATCACATCGGGATTATAATAAAGTGCGGTTTAGTTTCGGAAGTGATCATGAAACGAGTGATAGTCTTTTGTTCGTGAAATAATTTTAAATAAGGTTAGTTTACCTTTTCGAACCATAATTCGGAAGTTTCGTTGAGTTATGAAAATATTTCTGACGTTTCGACTTTGTGTATTTAAATGTGAATCGTATATGTTGATGTGCATACTAAATTGTGGTGTCCATAAGTTAATTTCATTATACACCTTGTTTATTAAAAAGTGTTTAATTTACGACAACCATCCATATTCCATGCTCATTCAAAAATTTACTTTTGAATGCAATTTATTAAAGAAGCAATAAACCTAAAACAAAGATTCGTCAACATTCTAATATTAATAGTGAAACTTACCGAAGTGAATAAGCTGATTATCTTAAAGAAAACTTTGGATGTTCGAGAAGCAGAATAGCAGGTTGCAGCAGCTGGTGTTTACAATCGTCTTGTGCAGCAATTACCCACGAAGAGAAGGACAAAAATGTGAGTACTTTGTTGACATTGATACTATATTGTTATGTTCACAATTTATATCCTTTGTAATAACAATGATGTGCAACAACAAGTATGCACGTTCAAAGGGAATGTTATTTGTTCTAGAATTTTAAATGTTTTCTTGATAATTGGGTTTTTATTAATCAAACATCTTTATACTTACTGGTTTGTCAAATTTCACTTTCTTTATGATATGTCATATGGTTGCGTATTCGCTGCGCATGCTCACATATAATTTTAAAAGAATTTGTTATGTACAGGGTATAACGCAGATATTTATGCAAAGTAAAGATTATAATCCAATTTATTTAATCAATTGAGATTTTTTTTTATTAAATAGGACATTACCTTAATGTATTTTGATCATGTTAACTATGGTTATTGTAGTCAAACAAATAATTTAATTCAATTTCATGATAGTTTGTTTTATAATATTAAAGGCAGGTTCCTTCTAAATTTTCGTTGATCCCTATCCCCTGTTAGATGAGTCTCATTGTTCTACCGATATTAATTCTAGCCGTAAAAATTATTACTAGCCGTAATGATGAAATATATTATCAAAACATTATCAATTAAACATTATACATAATTAAACTATTAAATTTATTAAATCTATTATATAAATACATTAATTTAAAATACCCACATTATAACATTAGACGTTTTTTTGTAGATATTATTGGGGGGGGGGGGGATTTCATTGCAATATATATATATATATATATATATATATATATATATATATATATATATATATATATATATATATATATATATATATATATATATATATATATATATATATTTTTAATATATGTGTTAATCATAAAACTGATACTAATGGACTAAGTTCTATTTACACATATTTGTTAAAACAGCCTTTCACCAAAAGAAAGAAAAAAGTAAATATGTAATAACTAATAATCTTTTATTCAATTTCTTATAAATTAGTCGTTTTGAAGCTCTAATATGTATATATTTATATTTTTATTTCAATATTCCAATGTATAAAAATTGAAACACATTTTGTAGGTCACCAACTTTGTTTAGTAGTTAGTTAATTTTTATGTTTACCTTGTTATCATGTTATTAGAGTTCTTTTATATTGTACACTTTATACTATGGTTTTCTTGAATGTATATGGTTAAGAATAATTTTAATAGATCACCTTATCATCCCATTCACAATTATGTCACTCACGTCAATCAATTAATTTGTTCACCAGTAATTTTCCATTTAATTGTAAGTTCACATATGTTTTATAATTAGTTACACAAATATGTTTTTAATTCCTATTGTAGACGTTTTTCTGATGAAGGTTAAAATTTTTAACCGAAATATATAAAAATAGTAATAAATATTATCACATTTTGGCTTTTTACCTGTATGCCTACTGGAACTAGGAAATCCCAGCATTATCCTTTTAAAAATATAACTATACCTAGTTATTAAGAATTCATTATTATATATATATATATATATATATATATATATATATATAGGGTACCTATTCCATTTAAGAATCATATGTCGTTATATTTTAAAATGTTTAAAAAAATATGTTTAAAAAATGAAAAGTGGCAAGTGATATATAAATGAGAAAAACAAAATGGGATTTATTGAACTTAAAAAATACAAGGTGTCCCATTTAAAAAATTATAAGTCTGGCCCATATCTTAAAAACGGTACCACCGAAAAAAAATTGAGCACGCCACTGAACTTGGCGTAAAAAAATGTATAAGATAGCGTTTAAATCTTTTTGATATCTTTAAAGATAACCGAGATATCGAGGGGGTCGAAAACAACACACTTTTCAAAATCGCCCTGTATCTCCCAAACTAAAACAGTTACAAAAAATCTGATTACGCCATCTTAAGTTTTATAAAACAGTAGCAAAGGTTCGCGACAACCACAATTTTCTATCTTTTATAACAATCGAGATGCCCCGCAATTACAACGAATTTGGGACACCCGGTACCTACAGTGTAGCTCATTTTAAACGAACATTTGGTTTTTATGAGTTTTGAGTGAATAGTTCTCACACTCTGAATTTGCCTGTCGGTAATTCTTGCAAATATGTACACCAATTTTCTAACAAAAGCGAAGCAATCTATACCTTCAGACAGAAGCATAATAAAATCATAAAATGTCTACAAATGCCTGCATTGTAAATATAAGTTGTTTTACTTTTGTTGCAAAAAGGGTATTTTTAAGAATTACCAACAAGCAGATTGTGAGAACTACACTAATAAACTCATAAAACCAAATGTTCGTTTAATGCAAAATTATCTTTATTCGCATTCAGTTATTCCATCATTCCCATTCGTGCATTACCAATAGTAATAGATGATAGATGTTACCGATATTAACTCTTATTTTATTCTGTAAAATGAGTCAATTTTATAAACATAAGTCCGGAAGTGCTAAACGGAAAACAAAGCTAGAACCTGAAGAAAAAAAGGCGAAATTAACTAAAATCAATCAGTTTTTAGATAGGCGCGCAAAAGAACTTAATGCAAATTTAGATCAACCGTCGACCTCAGCCACTACAATCTCAATGATAATATCATCGGTAAGTTGGTTTTATCTTCTACCTATAGGTACTTACTGCATACACACATATCAAAATTGTCTGCTTACATTTTCGTTAATTATAATTCAATTATGAGCAATGACAGCGACAATTGAGGCGTTTTTAGTTTTTTTTTAATTTTTTTTTTAAATAAAAAAAATAAATAAAAATTCATAGGACACTTACTCTGGGTTATAATTTAAAGCATAAATTTTCGAATCAAAAAGTGATTAGACAATCAAATTAATTTATTATAAGTTTTGGTTATGAACGAATAAGTTCAAAGGTAAATATGTAATTAAAAATTATTATTAATTTTATTAAATACATAAATAAAAAGTTTACCTCGAGTAGGGTTTGAACCTACGACCTGTATTTTGCTAGAGTACCGCGCTAACCAACTGCGCCATCAAGGTTCAAGCCCCAATCGATGTAAATTTTGCCTTTATGTATGTAAAACTGATGTAAATTCTAAATGTAATGAGAATTACAATCAAATTACTTATATTAATGGAATGTGAGCCTGCAATATCGCAAGGATTCACACATACCAAAGCAACTTGACTAATATTAAATTATTATAAGTTTTTGGTATGAACTCGAGGTAAACTTTTTTATTTATGTATTTAATAAAATTAATAATAATTTTTAATTACATATTTACCTTTGAACTTATTCGTTCATAACAAAAACTTATAATAATTAAATATTAGTCACGTTGCTTTGGTATGTGTGAATCCTTGCGATATTGCAGGTTCACATTCCATTAATATAAGTAATTTGATTGTAATCTCATTATATTTAGAATTTACATCAGTTCTACATACATAAAGACAAAATTTACATCGATTGGGGCTTGAACCTTGATGGCGCAGTTGGTTAACGCGGTACTCTAGCAAAGTACAGGTCGTAGGTTCAAATCCTACTCGAGGTAAACTTTTTATTTATGTATTCAACAAAATTAATAATAATTTTTAATCAAATTATTGCTGAAAAATGACAATAATTGCGTGTTCATTAGACATTTTTGATGTGATCAAAAATATTACAAAAATAAAATCATTTTAGGGTAAATTTGGATGCAAGTACAATTTTTTTATAGGTTGCCATTCTGAAACAATAAAAATCCGTCATATATCTGATACAGAATTAGAATCAACATTTTCAACTCTTGAAACCTCATCCATAACTAACGTAAGTACGTAGAAAATAGATATTGCGAGTCACACGTATTTTTTATTTTTCGTGGCGGTAAAAAATGTAACTAACCGCGGACATTTCCCCAAGGAATTAAGCAATGATCAAAAACAATTTATAATTTTAAACGGCCCTTGTCATCCTATGGGGCCATTTCCAAAAGACAAAAACAATAAAAGTTTTTCTAATTTTTACTACAAAAAAGATTCTAAACATTATAAAACCGAAGAATGTGGTTATGCTACTCTAATATACTAAACAAGTGTGATTGTCAACCCTGTTGGTTGTTTTCAAAACAACAACATTCCCCTAGTTTAGGTTCTAATAACTGGATACATCTAAATCAAACTATTAATAGACATGAACAACACTCTGAACGTAACGAATGCTGCGCAATCTACGATAAATGGCGTTTAAATAAAGTAATTGATTTTGAAAACGAATCTATAATTCGCCAAGAAACATCTTTTTGGTGCAAAATTCATGAAAGAGTTATTAGTGTTGTGCGTTCACTTGCATCTACAAACATGCCATTTAGAGGACATAATGAACAAATCGATTTAGAAATTCCGGGAATGTTTTTGGCTATTATCAAATTACTTTCCAAATATGACCCAGAATTAAAACACTTACTAGAAAGTAAAACTAAAAAATCTACAACGTATTGAAGTCCTAAAATCCAAAATGAAATAATAAATTTACTTGGAAAATCCGTCATAACTGATCTAATTAGTAAAATCAACGCGTGCCCATTTTATTCAATAATTATTGATACTACACAGGACATTTCTAAAATTGATCAGCTTAATTTAGTATTTAGATATGTTGAAATTATTAAAACCGATAATATGGTTTCAAAAATTTTAATTAAGGAATCATTTTTAGGATTTATTTCAGTAGAAAATCAGACTGCAAATACTTTATATGATAAAATAATTACAGCAATCGCGAATTTCAATCTATCTTTAGATAAACTTCGTGGCCAAGGATATGACGGTGCAGCAAACATGAGTGGCATTTACAATGGCGTTCAAGGCAAAATTTCAGAAAAAATTAAAAATGCTCCTTACGTTCACTGCGCCGCTCATAATTTGAATTTAGTATTGAATGAATCTGTTAAAAAGGTGGATACAATAAGGAATTTTTTTGATTTTGTCGAAAAAGCGTATACTTATTTTGGAAATAGTACTTCAAGATGGGCTTTATTGTTTCCTGAAAAAAAAAACAGAGAAAAAGGTAGCAGCATTAAACTTAAGAGACTGGCACCTACAAGATGGTCTTCTAGACATGATGCATTATATGCTTTACGTTTCAATTTCATAAATATTTTAAAAACACTCACTAAAATAATTTTAACATCCAAAACAAAAAACCAAATCGACGATGCGCAATCACTAAAAAAAGTTTTGAAAATTTTGAAACCGTAATAGTAGATACTATTTCGAAGGTACTTCAAAGAAAGTCCGAAAATATAGGCAACTCAGCCAAATTACACCTTAAATACCATGGTAGAAACACGAGAAAAGTACAAAGAGATCAAAGAAGAAGCTTGCATATTAGCAAAAAAAATGGGGAATACCCACTGAATTTTCAAAAAAACGACAGTTTCGTCCAAAAATATTTTTTGATGACACTAAAAACCCGCGAAGATCATTTCAGAATTAATGTTTTTTTAAAAGTGATGGATATAATTATTTTTCAGTTGGACAAGAGGTTTGCAGGTGTTTGTATCGTACAATAAACGAAACATTCAAAATATTAACTTCTCAAATAATTTTGAATAGCTCAGATGATGAACTCTTTGACATGGGTCAAAGGTTACATAAAATTTATGAAAATGATATTTCTGAAGAGATTTCTCGACAAGTCTTATCATTTCGACAATGTTTTCGTGAGCAATTAGGTGCTATTAAATCGGCTGAAGAACTTCTAAAATTTATTATGATCAAAAATATTTCGTCTTGTAGCAGTTTTTCAGAAATTATAACAGCTTGCATATTGTTTTTAACGGTGCTTGTTACAATAGCCACAGCAGAAAGATCTTTCTCAAAATTAAAACTAATAAAAAATGATTTGCGAAACACAATGTCACAAGAAAGACTTACTAATTTAGCGATTATTTCTATAGAAAACGAAACAGCAACAAATTTAGCCGTAACCTGTCTTATAACTCCTTTCGCTGCGTTAAAAGCTAGGAAGAAGTTATAATAATTAATTTGCTATTAGTATTTGATAAGATTATTTATTAAAAAAATGTTTATTGAACGTAGGATTGTTTCTTAATCGTAAATTAATTTAAAGTTGATGTTATGAATATGTGCATATTTTGTTGATAACGTAATAAAAGTTTCAAAGTAGAAAGTATAATGTTGTTATTTGAAGATAAGCACTTACAATATATTTGAGGCCCGTTCTGGAAACTTGAACACGAGCCCGTTAACCTATCAGTACGCCACTGACCGAAATCGTGCATTTCTGGCTCAACAACGACACAAGTCTTAAATACCGGCACCGATTTAAATCTTCAGAAAGCCTGGTAGACCGACATCTTCACTGACGCTACTTGGACCGTTTTTACCCCTTTAATTCTCCGCGAAAAGGAATCTAGGCCTCTATATCACCATTTACCTAGATTGGCGCTCGAGTAACCCGATTATACCGCGATAGTCCAACCGCAGTTAACTGCCCGCCCCTCTAAGACAATTTTGATAACAACTGACCGTCCACCGAAGGTAAAAGCGTTATAGACTCACAAACAACACAAAAAGGTAGTTTAATACATATGTTATCCAGTGCCGTTTTGCAATGCTAAATACGAACTAAACTTCTTATGTATTAAAAACAACGTAAGTAATTTATGACGAACGGAACGTCAAAACAACATAAAACTTCAAATAAATAAAACGAAACAGCTACTTCACATTAAATAGATAAACTCAAATGTATTTCTGGATCAGAATGTTTTCATCTCTACAGAGCTTCTAGAGGGGGTAGATTGCCGGCTTCTCTGGGCGGATCGAGACTAGATGCTGGAAATATATTAATAATCTTAGTCTTATCGAACTCTGATTTGATTTGAATAGAAATTACAGGATATGAGAGTTTATTTAAACTTTCTGAGTAAGAACTAATTTAACTAGGTCGGGAAAAATCAATATTTTTATTTCACTAAGAGAGAGTCATTTTTGGATTGACTCATTTATAAAATTTATTGGATTAAATTTACAATTGGAAGAAAAATGTTAATTACTAACATTAACATATACTGGTTTAGAGGATTTTATATTTCATGGGCTTCTTGGTAAGGCAAATTTATTGTTGTGGGTTATACATTGCGTCTTCTTTGACTTTGTTAGATTAATAAAACATTGGTGTTTTCATTACATTCCGTTTTAACTGAACTTTTATCAAAAATAATATATATATATATATATATATATATATATATATATATATATATATATATATATATATATATATATATTATATTTACATGGTTTATGTTTAGGTTGTAATTTACTGTGCTTGAATTACACACATGATTTTATCTACAACCGGTGTTTTTATAAACATGTTTGGTAAAAATTAATAATTATTGATAACCTCACATTTGACGGTTCAGATTTCAAAACGTGAGCATCACTTTGCGCTACACATGTGTTTTTGTAAGAATGTTTATTTTTATTTTTACAATGTTGCTAATTTTCGTAATGAACTGATTATAAAATTGGTGGCATAATTATCCTAAAAACAATGTTATTAAAATTATTTTCTTTTAATTTCTATTTTGTAGGTTGGAAGGTCGTGTGGTGTTCCATAACAAATATTTATTATACGATCTAAACATAACGCGCTGGTCCCAAAACTATCGACATCTGCCAAATACTCCTCAGCGCATACTTTTGTCAAAAGTCGCTCGGCGAGCGCAAAGTAAAAAAAAAAATGCTTGCTCCTCAGAAAAGTTCAACTTTGCGCTTTCTTTTGGAAGCGCAAATTTGTACTTTTCGCTCGGTTGTAGGAAAACGTATAATATACCAGATTCTTTTCTTATTTATTTTTGAGTAAGGTCAGCCCTGAAAATTTAAAAAGATTTTAGTAACGCCTTAGTGAGAAATACAAAAGTCCGGAAGAGGTATAATTTAAGGTTATCTTCTTCATGAAATGCTTAGAGCATCCTGCCAGTTTATCTTCTGAGTGATTTTATTATTATTAATTCTGTGGAAGTAATTAAAAGAAATAGGCAACATGACTCAACTGCGACTAGTAGCAAAGTGTCAAACGCACTTTTAGTCATTTTGGCAAATTTAAATTCTGTTCAATACCCATCTTCGATCACAGCAGTCGAGCATAAATTAATGCCATCAATGACCACCATGTCTTCGTTTTATTTAGACTTCTTTTGCTTATTTCCTTCCCATTTCTTTTGCCTTTCATTTTTTTGTTTCTGTAGAATGAACTCAAAAAAGGGGTATCGTATTAAGATATTGTAGCACTATTATTACTAATACTGTGGTCATACTAATTATCTTGTTCTGCTTGCTTATAGACAAAGTGCTCTGCGCGATTGCTGTACAGGGTTACATCTAAAGATAATGAAATTGTACGCTTTCCAAGGATTTTAGAAAACCGATTTCCCGTATTGTAGGAGGAAATGGCTATCCAACTACAGTATCTCTGTAATTCTGATGCAACTTTTGATAAAGTGATTTCCCATAAACTATGAATAATAAGGTAATGATTAATAATAACAAAGTAAAATATGTCATGTATATTGAATATTGGCATTAAACGTTAGAGCATTGAGATTGGATACCATTATATGTATTACACAATTGTTAAACTGAACAGATGAATCAGAAAGATTTTGTTAAGAACTGGCATTAAAATGATCAAGCGCGGTTTGGATGGTACCCTTATTACCTTATTACATTACTTTACTATATTACATTGCGTTGTATTTTATTGCATCGCGTTGTGGTGTGTCGTATTGTGTTATGCTGTGTTATGTTGCGTTGCGTTACACTGTGGTGTTGTGTTGTGCTGTGTTTTGTTACGTTGCACTGCGATGTTGTGTTGTGATATATTGTGTCATGTTGCATCGCGTTACGCTGTGCTGTACTGTGTTGTGTTGTGTTTTGCTGTGTTGTGGTGTATTGTGTAGTGTTTTGCTGCGTTGGTTGTGTTGTGTTGTATTGTAGTGTTGTCAGGGTATTTTGAACACTCTGTATACGTAGTGCGTAATTTTGTTTGTAGTTTTATTCACTTAGTTAGATTCCGTATATACATTTTTTTTTTGTTGTCAAATTAAGTTTTATAGTAAATTTTTGTTTAACGTGTGTAGCGACCTTTAGGGATGGTGTGTGTATGGTGAGCTTTAGATTCTTTGTTTGTGAATTATTTTTTTGTAATTTAGGTTGTTTTTCCTTATTATTTTCCGTTTATAGAAGTTTGATTAACGCTTATTTTTATATAGTTGTATATAAGTTTAATTAAGGTTCATTTCGTTTGATTTCCGTAAAATATAATAGAAAGTTAAGTAATTTAAATAAATAGTGTAGATTTATCTGTGTATGATGTCATGTTGGCGACTTAAAGACGCTTAAGTATAGTTGTTCAGTGTATTAGTGAATATGTTGGTTTTAATTCATAGAGGAAGAATGCGGGACTGATTGCTTGTACTTAAATAAAAAATATAGAGATGTTTTCTCGTTGATCTTGCTGACGTTTAGTTTTTGAAAATTTACCGAGTCCTTACGGACGAAAACGAATTTTTGTGTTTGGGGGTACTAAATCTTCCCCTTCCGTTTTTTTAATTGGTGGAATTAACTTAGATAAGATTTTTTATGAGTAGTGGGATGCAAAATCAAAGATGGATTTTTGTGAATAATTTGGTAGATTCTGAAACTGACTGCGCTATCGAGTAGTAGTACGGTGTCGCTTGTTACGCTTTAAGGGGTGGTTTAGAACGTTGAAATTTTGGACCTTGTGGTGTTTAACGAACGTACTTTTTTTGTGTAGTAAGGGTAGTTTAGCTACCTCTGAAGAAGACCTGTAAAAGGGATTTTATTAAAATTGTTCATCACCAAAGGATTATACCTAGTGCCGATTTCGATCTTACGTAAAGTACCTAGAGGACATCGTCGTGTTTTATTAGTGCTTCAGTGACCTCTTTGGTTTTTCTCGCTTTTGCGGATTTATTTAAAGTCAACGTTCTGGAGTGCCGCTTATT
Organism: Vesta saturnalis; assembly: GCA_036346205.1. Taxonomy (NCBI): domain Eukaryota; kingdom Metazoa; phylum Arthropoda; class Insecta; order Coleoptera; family Lampyridae; genus Vesta; species Vesta saturnalis. Next base: position 2,665,519 of record JARFJB010002320.1, read on the forward strand.
TATCGTACAAAGCGTGTTTAAAGATAAAGAAACTTTGGCAATATATTAAAATTTATAGTTATTTAAAACAGTTATCAACATTTTGGACTATTAGTGGAAATAAAACCAGTTAAAAGATTTAAGTTATCAAGCAATTTTGAACGCTCAAATAATTATTATTTTAAAAGAAGTTTTGAATTTATGCAGTAACATTTTAACGCGATTCAATCAAGAAATTGTTTGTGTATCATAGAACCATAGTCAACAGTTTCATTCATCATTTGCCAGACCAGGAAGATTTCATTTCCGTTATAGCAGTGACCGACCATTATTTTCATTGTTGTAACACAGGAGAGGTGTAATTCTAGACCGTAAGGTAAAATAATATTGTTATTTTTTATTGAATATTTCAAGATTTTTTGTGTGTTTTGAAGGTTTGAAAGCGGGGTCATTTTTTTGTTAAAGTAAGTTGTTGTTTTTTTAATTCGTTTAGCGTAATTAATTATAGTTTTGACGCTCCGCCTTCACACTTTGTTATTTATTTTAGTATTAAAGGGCAATTGACCCTATTGTAGTGTGGGTATATAATCCACGAATTATATATTTATAGGTTAAACGATTTAGACTGGCGTAAAAGCAGTATTCTGATCAGACATCCTGTCGCCTTTTAAGCTTTGTATTTTTTTTGTTTATACGCATTATCGTATGTTTACATTTTTTTTATATTTACCCTTTTTTTTATTATTTTATTATAGTTTGTTAGGTTTTATAAATGTGTTTTACTTCTATGGAAACCCTTTTGTGTTACATAAAAGTTCGTTTTGCAAATCGCAAGTTAGCGGTAGTTTAGTTTTAACGTAGCAAAGTTAGTTTTTTTGTTTTATTGAGTAATAGCGTTGATAATATTTAGTGTTTTATTTGATTTTTAGTTGAGTATTAATTCATTTAGAGTTCATTCTATAGCTTTTTTTTGTTTTATTTTGATTATTAGTTAACGCCTAATTATTTACACTGAGGTGTATTAACGTAACGTTATTGAGTGTTTATCACGCTTGTATTTGACAAGCGTGTAGTGCTTTTGAAGCCCTATTTCAGGTGGTTTGCTGAGTTGCTGTCCAGCACACCTGGGATTGATTGCGGATAGGTAAGCGTATGTTTTTTGTATGTTTAGACACGCTATGTACTCGTAATTTTGGCACGACGACCCTTATTTTGACTACTAAACATTCTGGCGCCCTTAACCGAATTGATTTTGTCTTCATCCCCTATTTTGACTTACGTACGATTTACTATTCTAGTTGTGCAAAATTTTTCAACATCTGACCTACACCCATACGCTGGCTAGTCGGGGCAAAAAGGCTAATTTTATCTGTAATCCCGTTCTACCACCCGTTTATACCGTTACAGTGTTTGGTTCCGTTGCTGTGTTGTGTTTTGTTGTATTGTGTTGCATTGCATTGTTTGGTAATACACTCCATTGGACTGCATTGCACTGAACTACACTGTGTTAAACTGCACTGTATTGCATTTTTTGATACTCTGATATTCAATATACTAATTCTACTTTTATAAAACTCATTGGTAATTACAAAATACATCATGTTTAGTATAGATAATGCTTCTTTCATTCTTTAATTTTATAAGCACTTCTAATTTAAGAGTGTTACTTCTATGAAGAGTCACGAAACCAAGTCGCACAGGATGTTAACACAAAATAAATGTAGTAAGGATCGGGAAAGATCAACTAACCGTTTGTTTTTCTTACCTATCTTGTTATCGTATTATTAAAAGGATTGAATGAAGATTATGTAAATGATGATACAATTTAAGTTAGGGAGGTAAGGAGGGATGGAGGGAGAGGGTGGGAGGGAGGGGAGAGAGGGGAGGGAGAGGAAGAGAGGAGAGAGGGGGGAGGGAGATGGGGAGGGGGAGGATAGTGGAGAGATGAGAGAGGAGAGAGAGAGATTGTATGTATATCAGTTCTGAAGAACATATACTGGATTACTCAGTGGCCCGCGGTCTGTATGAAACAAAATTTTGCAAATTCAAACTAAATTAACGTTTTCCTATTTTTACATAATTTCTACTTAATAGTAAGTAGTTTTAGGTTTAAGTTAATTAGTTAGTATTAACGCGCTAAATTAGTAACATATTATTATGTTTCTAGATTAATTATGAATGTTTAATTGTTGCCACAATGTAAATTTGATTTATTGCAGGAAGTAAGAACAAAATTATATTTACTAGTGTTTCTGCGCAAGTATGTTTTGCAAACAGTGCATTAACTCCCGAAAGACTAAAGTAATTGATTTACTACAAAGGGACTCAAATTTATCCTAGCAACCCTATTTAATATTAAATCACATTTACGAAATTAGCAGACAACTCATTTTTTGGTTATACTTATCTTGAAGTCACATTATAGCTTTTTTTTAAATTGAAATGAGTCGTGTTTGACCGCAAAAATAATTACCGTAATGTGATGTGAGTAATCTTTCCTAAGATAAGAGAACGAGATAAATTTCTGGCACGCTTAAATTCAAACTACGTCTTTGTATGTACAAACATTCGATGATAATTTTAAATATTTGTGCCTATAATTGTGGAACTCGGATGTACATAATAAAAAAAAATTGCTATTATAAGTAGTCTTTTAAACATGTCTAACGTCCAAAATACCTCTGTATTCGGTATGTAACACATGAATACGAATTTAAAAAGTTTAAATTTGTAACGGGTTTTCGGTGGTGGCAAGTGAAGCTTGCCCTCAACGAAATCCAGCACAAAATTAAGACTCGTTTGGAAATATATTTATTAGTTGTACTTATAAGTTACGGTATTTTTATATTATTGCAAAGTCAACCCCTGGGCGGTAAACGGATAACGGGTTCTTCGTCACAGGGGTTGAAGCAGATTAAACGGATTCGGGCGCCACGCAAAGATTATCTACTGTCCAGGCGGTCTTTGGGTCCACTCCTGAACTTGTGCGGTTTCCAAACGGCTACCTCGGGTTACCCAGTGGAGGATAAATTCAGGGTTGAATCCTCACGGTCGAAGATGTACCTAAAACTTAATTAATACGGATGGAAGGCGGATACGGTGGACAAAGGTCACAGGTTCCCTTGACAAACAAAATTCCTTCACCAATGATGGATGAAAATGAATGATTCTTAATAAATATTAACTCCGCGGATTTATTTAAATTTTATTACAGAGCTAGTCTTTATTAAGTTTAATTTGATTAACTAATTGTTAAACTACTCTTTACCTCATCGATTTACAATAATACAATTTTGCTACATTCGCAGTGAGAATGTAGGAAAAAAGGTTTTTGTGAAAGCAGTAACCTATATAGACTACGACATTTAAAAGTGGGGGACGGCTGGAAATTCCATAATTTTAACGATGAGGCGACAGCACAACAATTTGTTTTAATTTGAAACCGTCTTAATTAGATTGATCGGATTTTACAGTCAATTCTCATCTCTAATATTAATATAAACGGTTTTGAATGTAATTTCCATTTAACATGTGTGTTTGAATATAAACTGTATTACTACTGGTCTACTTATCAAGTTTTAATTTCGGAATAACAAAAGAAAACTATTATTTATATTAACGGTTGTTTACAGTACTTAATAAGTTTTAATTTTGAAAGAAAGAAAAATTTCTATTTATAATTAATGGCTATCCTTAAATTTTCTTCTTATCAATATTCAACGGTGCATAATTAATTAATTTACGGACTTAATTATTGTTTGTTATTAGTGAAGTAAAACGAAAAAAAACTAATCTTCACAAATTGAATGTCGATCTTCCCCGCGTCTCTGCTATCACTAATTTCCGCAATATGATGTGAGCAATGTTTCCTAAGGTAATAGAATGAGACACATTTATATCACACTTAAAACCAAAATACAGTTCTGTATGTACAAACATTCGATTGTAATTTTAAATGTTTGTGCCTGTAATTGTGAAACTCGGATACACATGATAAAAAATGTGAATATATAAATGTTTGCTATTATAAACAGCTTTTTAAACATGTGTAACGTATAAAATACATCTGCACTGCGTATGTAGCACATGAATACAAATTTTAAAGTTTTAAATTGAATATCCATATTTAAAAATATTTGTGAAATTTTATAAAATTGATGAGCATCTCTGTAGCAACCACAAAATAACACCTCACTCGATATATAAAGTGAAACTAATCATATTTACACAAACCATACTTTGCCAAGGTCTAACATGAAGATGGTAATTACACAATGCAGAATATCTTTACTATTGTTACAAATGTTAATAATATGCAAACAGGATAAATTCTAAAAAGTATTTTACGTAACAATGTGTTACTATTGTGCAAAAACCTGTAAATAAATTATATACAGTTAAAACCATTTTTAAACATTTGAAGAACGTTAACATTGTGTGGGTAAATACAGTACACTACAGTGTTATACAGAGCAATGCAATACACTACACGTTACAGTAGATACGATGCGATGCGATACAATGCAATACGATGTCATACGATGCGATACGATGCGATACGATGTGACACGATGTGACACGATTCGATACGATGCTTTACGATGCGATGCAATACGATGCGATACGATACGATACGATGCAATACGATGCGATACGATGAGATACGATGCGATACGATGCGATACGATGCGATAAGATGTGATACGATGATATACGATAAGATGCGTTACGATTTAATACGAAACGATGCGAAACGACGTGATACGATGCAATACATTATACAAATTGGTTGTACTTAATTTACTACTCCTTTTAACGAAGTATACTACTTAAAGGGGTTGAGTTCTTTTAATTAATGCTTGAATTTGTACTCACTCGAATACAATCGACCTTTTAACTCTGTTGGTGCCGTCTCAAATGTTTTACTAACACGTCCATCCTTCCACGCTTCTATTACTTATTAAACTTAATATTTTAATTCACTTCGTGATCAGGTTCTTAATTGTCTGTGCACTTGATTGGTTTAATGTCGTTAACAAAAACACATGTACTTACACCAGCATTAACAGTAGTCTTAATTTGTTAACTTACAATATCTAACACCTATACTTAGTTATAAAGGGTCACTTTAAAAGTATCTTTAACTATCGGGAGTATCCTTTTTTTATACAATATTTACTTCGCACCTCTGTTTATTTCAAATATGTTTAAACACCATTTAAATTTTTGGAAAAGTTTCATAACAAACAATTTTCAACTGAATAATTAATCAACTACATTTTTAATGTTCCACCCCCAAAATGGTATGTGCAAATATACAATGTTTCAACTGCACTACTAGATTTTGCAATGTTACAGTTTTTACACTTACTTGAAATTACGCGCAACCGTAGAAATATGGAGAAGTCATGTGTAGTATGTAGGTTACAGATTTTGTCGAGGAGTCCGGCGTGTCAAGATGTTTGTTTAATATTCAGAAACACATCCAGATTTCATTGCTTATAATTGAATCCTCTGGTGGTCCCTGTAAGCGGCTTCAGGAAGGGATTGTGACACGTTAGGTTAGGATGGAAGCCGCATTGGCTGCTAGGAATATGCTATTGAAATCTAGGTGATCTCTAAATCACCTGTCCAGATTTTGCTCATACAATTTATCGAGACAGCTTAAGAGAAATATGGGTCTGTAGGAGTAGGGGGTGGTATGGTTGGACATATCATTGGAATCCGATTTTCAGTCTGTTGGGAAGTAGGAGGGTGTATGTTGTATTGGCTCGTAAGTGTCGTAAATTTTGCGGTTAAGGTCTTGACCTTGAACAGAATTGCGCCCTTTCTTGAAGTACGCGTTGATCTGGCCGGGTGTGATGAAAAGGAATCCCGTTTTCAAAATGGATTTCGAGGTGTAAGGTTATGGAATTCGTCAAGGGGACTCTCTAGGAGTTTCCTGAAACGGGTGTGAAAATGAAGATCTTCAGAGCATCCAAAAATGTATCGTAGGTGAAGACTGAACAAGTCGACCTTTTCTTGATCTGTGGAGATTATGTTGCCCTATGGGTCTCTGAGATGGGATTTGGAGGGAGGGTACTTTTCTTCGGATAAGTCTATTTAACTGTTGCCAAGCACAAATGCCGACAACACCAGCCCTTGTATAGATAAACACGGTCATCTTGAAAACATCGTGAAATATCGCCGCCAAGTCAAAATCAACCATTCTTACGGGGTGTCACGCGACTTTGCTGAAAAGCAAATATGAAACGGAACCAACGCGAACGAAACTATGCCATATTGAAATGTTTAGGAAAAACGTAATACTTTTCTAAAATGTCCAAATTCCATACTTAAATCCACTCAATAAAATATTCAAAACTGAATTCAACTTTGTATGAAAGTTTCCCGTGTGGACGATTTCTTTTTCAGCAGAAAGAAGCAAATTTTAATACTATGTTGTATCCTGACTTCTGAAACATTTGATTACGCCCCGCTCTTTTACGTTAAATCTAAATATAAATTTATTTGTAAACAGAAACAACACAAATTCTCCAGTGCTGTTCTTGCGGGCCTAAATTTACATCAAAATTTTTTAATTTCTAACCACTATACCATATACCAGTATTTGCATTGCCATTCGTCTTTAATTACACCTCGGTTTAACCTTTCAGCTGTAATGACTTATTCGGGATTAGGGAAAACTCATTTGCTGCATTATTTAATTAGGGAAAACTCATTTGCTGCATTATTTAATTACGTGAAGGTTCAAAGAACACATAAAAAGGTGGACTTGAGCCAAACCAAGGGTTTTATGTATAAAAGAGAGTATAAGCACTGCAAATGTATTAATCACTAACAGAGTTGTTCACATTTAGTAACATTAACACATCATAAAGAGAATTGGTCCTAAATTAGAGCTTTGTGTAACACCACTAGCCACATTATACATTTTTGATTAGAAACCGTTATTAACATATTGCAATTGATTTGTTAAAAATATTAATTAAGTTGATGCACAGTCGTATAAGGCTTAGCTTATCTAAAATATAAAATCATTAACTACGTTGTAAGCTTTAGAAGATTGGTATAAATAACATCTACTTGTTTTTTTTTAATTCTAGAACACTCGACACAATTTGTACAAATTCACAGATATTAGTAGCTGTGGGTTTGTTCACAATAAAACCATGATGACCAACATTGATTTGACTAGAAAAATGGGCATATATTGGTGATTGGTATATAATTGTTTATTTTACTTCTTAGTTCTGACTTAAATATTAATATTACCTTGGGGGAATGTAGAATTTTGAACCATTAAGTTAAAGATATGCATCAGTGGAACACATATAAATGTTACAATATATATATATATATATATATATATATATATATATATATATATATATATATATATATATATATATATATATATATATCCTCCTAAGTGTTCCTGAGTGCTTTAGCACGATAGGCCTTATTTAGCCTGTTCAGGTCCACAATCATAATATATATATATATATATATATATATATATATATATATATATAGGTATTTTGGTTACAAACTTGGGATTTTTGAAATAAACTTTGTTTACGCTAATGAAATAATATTATCCTTCCGGTTTTTCCGGAAATTGAAAACATTCTTGGTATTGCTGGTATAACATACACATATTCTTACTTTATTTGAAAGGGAGCGGAATTTGCTTTAAAATGATATGAAACAGTCCATAGTTTATAACAACAATTATTAAATGGCGTCAAATTGTAACATTAAAAGCTGCCTAAGTATATAAACACTAAAACTGGGCCAACTTATAACATTAACACAAAAGCGATGATGTAATAAACAATTTGTAATTGATCGAATGATTTTAATTAATTAAAAAAATTATCAAATAATAATCGCTACTGCCGCCGGCTCATCGGTAGATTGAGATAGGGAGAGTTCTAATTTAGAGTTTAATTAATATACCTGAAATACTGCCTGCTTCTCATAAGCTTAATTATTTTCACTTATACTTAATTCATAAAAAAAATGTTATCTAAAAATGATAAAATCTCGAGCGCCATGTTGTCTTTATATATATATATATATATATATATATATATATATATATAGGAACAACAAAACCTAGTTAAGGAATAATAATAAACAATTTATCAAAATGAAAATAAAATAACATGATATAATTAATATGAAAATGTAAACTTTCAATTAATATCATAATAAAATACTTTCTTGGGTTTTTAATGGTGTTAAATTATACAATCTAAACGTTTCGATAAATTACAGTTATCTTCGTCAGTATAATGTTAGTTAAAATTGTTAAAATGTATAAACAATTTTGTCAAATTTGAAAATTCAAACATAAACATAATGCCATTTATAAACATAGCAATTTATGTAAATTATATTTATACTGATTAAATATTATTAAACAATCTTAAATATACTAAATAATATAGTAACTATTGAAACTTAAGTAAATGTAAAATGAGTACTTAAAAGGTGAACTTAAAGTAATGCTTATATATAATAGTAAGCTTTATTTAATATCTGAATTGAAAAGGTTAATAAATCAAGTCTGTATGACCTATTCTAAAAATTATATAAAACATTACCTTTGAACGTTCAGGAATTAAAACTGTAACTGGTAACTATGAACAGAATGGTGAACTTGGTGAGGTCAATGTCTTGCTTAATTTCTTTATATATTGTGTCCATATCTTTATTGAATTTCTTTGAAGTTTAATTCGCCAAATTTATTTATAAAAGTATGTAGAACTTGCGTTGTAAAATGTAATTCAAATAAAAATTGCCATTTAAATTAGAAAATAGAATAGTAAATTACTGACTTATACGTGCCATTAAAATAATTATTATAAAAATGCCATATAAAAGTATGCATTAAAAAAATATGAGTAAAATAATTGCAAACTAAATGCAAAGTAAGTAAAAATGAGTACTTAAAAGGTGAGTACTTAAAAGATGCTTAAAAAAAAGCAAACGCTTTAGTTTTAAATATAATGAATTAGAAAATAACTTACCACCAAAATCTGATGGCACCAAATATAAAAAATTAGGTAAAAATCATGCTTACTGCTGTAACATTCAGCATTAAGTGAATTAAAAAAAAAGCTTTCAGAATAACTCAAATGAGTATTTCCCCCTAAAAGTTTTCTTGTGTTGCGCGGATACAATAATATCAATCCAATTTTTTAATAACTATGTAATATTACACCCAAAAGATATGTTCTAGGAAATGCCAATTAAATTGCCATTCTCAATTCTACATATTAATAATTAAACACTTTTCTAATATTACGCCAAATAAATGAACGATTCTTAAATTAATGTACTTTTTAATACAGCCACAAAAAAAGGTTGTTACAAGTTATCTTGAAAGATAGGCGAGATCTTAAACTTTTAAATTTAATTTTTAAATATGAGGCATTTTTGGTTATTTAAAGTGCCGTAGGCGCTAAATTTTAAATTTTTATATTGTTACTTGTGACTTAAAATGTAAAATTATTTACAATGTTATTGCTAAATTATCAATTTTTACGAGGGGAGATTTAGAATTTTGAGTTTTTCTACCGGAAAATTTGTTTATTTTAAATCTTGAATTGTTATGGGAATTGATGCAGAGCGAGTTAAATAATTTTAACGTCAAATGCACTCTCCTTGATTGCGCACGTTCTTGCACTTCATCTATTTGCGGTTCCTTTCTAGTACGCTGTAATTTTTATTGCTCTTTTGTCTTTTATAAAGTCTAACTAATTTCTTGAACTATATGGGCTATAAGCGTTTCTGTCAATCCACTTTTTGGTTTGAGTGAGGCGAAAAACGAACATCTTTCCCGTTTTGTTTGTATTTCTCCAATAGGGACTAACCTTACACCTTTATTTTTCAACAATACAGACTTTGTTCTTCGTATAATATTTGTATTGGAGGCGATGTTTGGTTCTTGCCTATTTTAATATGTCCCATTGCAACTCTAGTTCACTTTGCTCTGAGTAATGTCGTAACAGCAAATGCCTTATTTTGCTTTTAATTTAAAAAAAACTGAATCATTCTTTACTCTCTCGTATAAAACAGTGTAGCGGACTTTACCGTAATAAATTTTAACACAAAAATGGCTTATTTTAACCTTAAAGGACAAATTATTCTTCAGAACACTCTATATGTTGACTTTAAAAGAAAATACACCGAACAAATATTTTTCTATACTGCGGAATCGAACCCCAGTTTCACTTTTATTGTAAATTTAGATCACTTTGCATTTGTGCTTTCAAATTGTGGGAGAACGAGACCCGAAGATACTGCAAAAGTTGTGGCATTACATGAAGATGGTCGCAGTATATGGTATATTGCAAGTCGTTTGAATATTGGCAAAAGTACCGTTCATGACGCTATTACGAAGTATCGTCAGACTGGAGAATACACTAGAAGACCAGGATCAGGCAGAAAACGGTCTAGAGATCAGCGTGATGAACGTTTTTTAAGGATATCCGTACTACGGAACGGCTCTTTAACGTCAACTGTTCCCGCTAGTCCTTTGTTAGAAGCTCGAGGAATTCAAATCTCTGCACTAACTGTAAGAAGAGTCCTGCATGAAAGTGGTTTACGTTCTCATAAGCCAGTAGAATGCCAAAATTAACAGCAGCTCATCGAGTTAACCGGATGAAATTTGCGGATGATCACTGAAACTGGACAATGGAGGTCCTTAATGTTTTCTGACGAGTCCCGGTTTTACCTACGATCTCCAGATGGACGCGAACGTGTATGGAGGAGACCTGGGGAACGATTTGCATCTTGCTGCATTTCACCCAGAAAGGCGTTTGTTGTGGTGTTACCGAGTTAATCTTCATCAAAAATGCAGCAGATACATACAACGTTGTCTGGAAGACCATGTTGTCCCCTACACCCCTTTTGTTGGGGAAAATTTCTTATTTATGCAAGCTAATGTCCGTCCGCATACTGCACGATTTATCAAGGATTACCTGATTATTGTCGGAATCCCTGTATTGGAGTGGCCTGCTTGTAGTCCTGACATGAATCCATTAGAACATGTATGGGACATTTTAGGACAAAAGATTAGAAAGAGGCAACCATTGCCAGAAACGATCCAAGAACTGCGAATACCGTTGAATGAAGAATGGGAACAGATTCCGCACCTTATTGAAAGCATGCCTAAGCGTAATTGTGTGTAATTAAATTTGGTTTTGATTTGTTTAATTTTTCGAAAAATGTTCGTTTCTTTTCCGTTGCTTATTATTTTTTTTGCTATTGTTAATTTTTTATTGTTACAAAAAAGCTTTTTGTTAATAATGTTTACTTTCTCCCCATTTAAACCACTTAACACCTACACAAATTGTTTGGCCAGGAGTACGTAAATAAATAGTGAGAATTTTTTCCCCAAATACTTGATTACTATCTGGTTGAAACTAGAAATATTTCTCCTATAAGTCTGACGCCTTTACCACTAAGCCACTGACTAATCCTATATATTTTTAGAACATTATATATATATATATATATATATATATATATATATATATATATATATATATATATATATATATATAAAACTTTCGTGGTTGCGCAGTAGTTTATTGCGCATTATTGCTATCCATGTGGGTTTCATTTCTACAATAATCTGGCTTATCGGATTTTCTGCCAGTGCTATGTAAGTGATTTCTTTGAGTTTTCGGCGAGTTGTATTCCCGTCTTTTGCCACTATCTGTATGTACCACATTGGATTCGGCGGTTTTCGTTCCAGCGATGTTGGGCAATTCTTGATCTTTCTGTATCGCCTTTGCAGATGTGATTCTTATCTTCTTGTGTGCTAACGTTAACTTGTGTACTGCTCTCTTCTATGTATGATCTGTCGCATTCTCATGATAAGTTGTATACACAATTCTTGGAATTCTGGTTTTCATTGCATGAGCGTTCGTGTCTATTTCAAGGCAGTGCTTATCTTGTACGTGCTGCTTAATCTTCGTATTTTGTCCGAGATACTTGGTGTACATATGGTATTACCGCTGTTTAAGTTAGGTGTTAGATCGAGGAGCCATTCTTTTAAGTGTCTAGCACTAAGTTCGTTTTCTTTTTTCAGGCCCTTTTGCTTCAAGCATACTGTTTCAGCTATATTGTACAAGCATCTTGCCACGCCTAACTAGATGTTTGAAATTTAAAGAAAATATACAGAAAAATTATTTTTCTATTCATTCGATCAGTTATATTTTGACCAATAGCAATTTTGTTGTCTCTGTATACAATGTATAAATTATTTCTGTATACAAATGTAATACAGATCTTCCTTTGTTATTACAATACGTAAAATAACTCACATTTAAGTACATAATTACAAATCTGGCAACCCATCTAATTCAAAAAAATTTATTTTAGCTGTTCAGAACGAAAGAGATACGATAAGCTGTAGACGGACAAGCTATGAAGATAACGGTCAATTCCTTATTAAACGCGGAAATGTCCAGATAAGTTGGAGCTTCTTTAAAAGCGAGTAAATCAATTTTGATTATATTCAGATAATCACAATTTATTTGTAGCAAATGGGATCACCTTTAAATGATTATGATGTATCAAACAAACAAATTGCAAGCATCGACATTGTATGTGAATCGATGAAGCAGCAACTTTTAATCTTGGTTGAGTGGGCAAAATATATTCCAGCTTTCACAGATCTTCAGTTAGATGACCAGGTTAGTATGGTGAATACATTTTCTTACAAAACCTTTACATTTGTTAAATTCAAAAATTTGTGTTATTCAGCTTGCGTTACTAAGAGCACATGCTGGCGAACATCTAGTCCTAGGAGTTGTAAGGAGATCAATGCATTTAAAGGATATTCTGCTCTTAGGAAATAATTGTATTATCACTAAGCATGTATGTTCCTCTTTAATTACAAAAATTGTTTCGATCAAAATCACAGAAGTGCCTCAAGTCCGCGCCAGTGATAAGGGGTTGAAACAGTTTATGATTCGTTTACAAATGATTGACTATACGTTTGTTGGTGGCCGCATAAGCGCATTGCCTTTTATCACTTTTAGACAGTTACGTTTTCTCGCAATAAACTTTGTACCAAAAAAAGGTAGACAAAAAACGTTTTTGGGAATTCTAAGGCTATGGATATCCTTCTTCGTCGACCATTTGGATAAATAATGGGCTAGCTTAAAATGTCGCGTTCTCAGATCATCTCCTTATACACATTTTCTTTTTAAGAAAAGAGATCGGTCAAATCAACTCATTTAGATTGTAAATGGATACGAAGAAGATTCGATAATCCAAAGAAATATTTGACCCAGAACTTTAATGGCGCTAGTTCTTTCTACTTCCTTATTCCGAAAATTTTTCAAACAATTGTGTTATAATCTAGCCCAGATTCAATCGAAAACCTTATCTAACTATATGCACTAAAGATACATACCTGGACAGTGCTTAGTGATAATACAATCATTTCCTAAAAGCAGAATATCCTCTAGATGCATTGATCTCCTTGCGATTCCTAGGAGTAGATATTCTACAGCACGCGCTCTTAATAACGCAGCCTGAATAACACAAATTTTTGAATTTCACTTATGTGAAGGTTTTGTAAGAAAATGTATTCACCATACTAACCAATCCACAATTTAAGACGCTATGAACAGTTCCAACGATGGTAAACATGGACTTATAAATTATGATTCCAAATCCGAGAGTGTTTGGCGTTATTTTAAAAAAATTAGTATATTCTAGGCTGAGTGTTTAAACTGTAATAAACGTATGAAAACGCCAACTGGTACAACAACTATGTTACAAAGACATTTAGATACAAAAATCATGAAAATGTGAAACATTATGTAGACCACAAAGAAAATCGTAATATTTCAAGTGTAAAATCTACAACAGTTACAAAACAAAGCAAACTAAACTTTCCGAACACATGGGGTGCATCTCATCCACAAGCACAAGCTTTGTCTCAAGAAATTCCAAAAATGATTGCGTTAGATTTTCAACCATATAGCATAGCAGAAAATGTTGAATAAATATTCAATATTGTAATGCAGTATTTTTCTTATTTTTATCCCTACTGAAAAAATTACAAGTAGTTCGAGTTCGGAATTTGTTTTTGAACTATTTTCGACTCGAGTCTAACTCAATTTCAACCGTTGAAATTTCGTTCTGTAGTCGAAAAAGCGTCATAATCACTCTTACGGATTTTGTTGAAATCATGTTATGACGTTATAACTTGGCGACTGTCGAAAATAATTTTCTACTACTCGTTACTGGTTGAATTTACGATATCGATGTCGAAATTACAAGCTGTGACAGTGTACCTACCGCAAAATTAGGTTATCTAAATTTAATAACATGACGGATACGAAAATTACAGCCGCACAAAAAGAAAATTTAATAACTTTTATGGAAAATCATTTAGATTTTGCCAAAGGAAAATTATTAGGAGTAGATGGTAGAAAACCACGTTGTTCATGGTTTGGAAGCCACAGATGGTTTGTCATTTGATAGTGAAGAATTTGGAGAAGAGCCGTTTGTTGGTTCCCCAAATAGGCAGGATATTGATTCGACTATTTTAGCAATAGACCATGACTACATGACACCTGTAAGTTTATATTCCCTACCACGAGTTAAACTTCAATATTATTTTCAAATGTGTTTACATTTTAGATGCCAAGCCCTGGATCATCTACATCTGTACCATCAACGTCTCAAATGTCTGATGAAATGACTAGTGGAGGATCTACTAGAAACATAACAAGTAGGTACTTGTGATTGTAATAAAACTTATTACTACCATTATTTTACAGCAAAAAGAAAAAAAAAACACTGCCGAACAGGCTATGCAGGAATTTTCCACTTTAGCTAAAGAATTAAACAAACAAATTGTAAATATTGTCGGAAAATTATATGAAAATGTTAAAGAAAGGAGGAAAACCAACGAGTTGTTGGGAGAACAAAATAAAATAAATAAAGCTACAAATGAACTGTTAAAGGAATGAATTAATTTTATTAAACAAAAATAGATTACGAGGAACATCAAATTTTAATGTAAAATAATTGTACTAATAAATACTTCTTTTAAAAATTAAAAAGTAACGTGTTGAATATACATATGACGAATTTCTTGCCCTCTTCGTCTTAACACAGCACGTCTGATATCTAATTCATCCCAAATCTCAACTGGATTTTCAACATTATAATTAATACAAATATTATGTAACACACAACATGTTAAAACTATCTTTGCTGCAGTTCTGGGAGAATAGTGTAAGGTACGTTCTTTTAAAAGACATCTGAATCTACCTTTCAATAATACAATACAACGTTCTACGGTACTACGACACTTTCTAAATCTATTATTAAATTGTTCTTCCTGATTGTTTAGATTTGGTATTGGAACTAATAGCCATGGTAAGCAGGGATAGCCTGAATCTCCTTAAAATACAAAAAGCATAAGGGAAAGATTATAGTTCGATTATACATACCCATAATCTTGCTGTCATCGTGGACAATATCAAAATTTGCCAGCATTATATGTCCTATGGTACTTGAACGTCAGATATAAGCATCATGGGTGCTGTCTGGCCATTGTGACACTATGTTTAATATTTTTAAATCTGCATCACAAATCTACAGTAAACAAAAGTTACAATAAATCCATTTTTCAGCAGCATACTTACAATTTGGCAATTCAAGCTATCGTAACCCTTACGATTTACATATACATGTTCGTTTTCACAAGGGTTTGTAATGGCTACATGTGTTCCATCCACAATTCCAATTATTTCTGGCATATTTCTAAGTCTCATAAACCTAAAATTAACGTCTGTTTTTTATTAGTATAATACTTTAAGATTACTACCTTTCTCTTATCTGATTTCTCTCCTCTCTAGTTCTAGGAAAATGTATCCAAATTCTTACCATATGTCTTAATATTACATTAGTCACTTCTCGAATGGACTACTCACCATTGTTTGACTTATGCGTGATAATAAGTTTGTTCCTATAATTCGTTGGTAACTTCCAACAGCAAAACAGTTTAAGGCAGATAATATCTAACAAATTAAGATTATTTTTACATTATAAAATTAAGTTGTCTATACCCTCAACATTATCGGAAGTCTATTTGCTTGAACACCTGTAGCCAAAATCGGTGCACAGCATCAAATTCGTAGATGAGTTCTCTAGATGACAAAATACATGCGTAGATCAAATCAACAAAAGAAATCCAACATAATATCATACCAGAGACAACACAGAGACGTGTAACTTCATAGGAAATTTTGTTCGCTTTTAGTTGTATTGTGTGTTCTTATTAAACTACAAGAAAAATCTATAAGTGTATCTTTGTTGTTCAATCGAGAAAGCATTAGTGATGTCGCTACTGTAGTAACACAGATTATATACAAATTTAATCTGTGGTAGTAATTCCCTCGTCTGTCAAAATGTCAAATGAATAATATGAATTGTCAATTTGTGATTTGTGTTTCGTACATTGAACTTTTTCGTGTTGTAGGTTATTTTGTGTACATTTTGTTATTAATCTAATTAATACGTTACTGTATCCTATTTAGTGTTTCTTTTAAATATCTTGTGCGTGTGTTAGTTAGATTTAAACTAAAATTTAAAAAATAGAAGTGTAAGCTTATTATAATTGGTACTAGGACCACATTAGATTATATTTAGTGGTATTTCCTTGATTGAAAATTTGTAAGTATGCAACCCCAATATTTCCTAAATTTCAATTTTTAAGATACTATTGAAATCACGACGAAGTAGGGGGTGTCGTATCTCAGTTGTTATTAGTGCTATTGATCTGAACTTTAGGATGAAATACAGCACTCGAGAGTAAGCCGTATTTCGTTCACTTAAGTTGCAATTATACTAAGAATATAAATGAACTGCAGAAACGTTTGTTTACATTGGTTTGTGAACCCAGGACAAGGGTAGAGTAATTGCAGTTGTATGCATTCATTTATGGTAGTTTGTAGCAGGACAAGGATAGCGTAATTCAGTATATTTATTGTAGTTTGTAATGCAATGTTGTCTAATTGTTAATATCACAACTAATATAGTAATTAAAATCTATAATATCTATATGTGTTATGGAAAACTATACACGAAAACATTAAGGGATGTGCGAGTATTACATATTGTGTACACTCTCTCGTCAGTGTTGGCAGTGTTTTAATAACGTTCGTATATGGAAAGGTGTATCTGTACCTTTTTATAATCTAAGCAATTATATAACTAAAACGAACTTCTTACAAGAGGTTTATCAATAAAATTATTTCAGTAAATTATGTAAAAGCTTACAACAGATCAATTATTTTTCATTTGTGTGTAAAACTATGTAATGTATAAGTATGCACATATATGTATATTTTTTTAATAAATTACATATACTTAATACTGTCTTTCAGTTTCTTTATTCAATGATAAAAGCAATAAAATATTCAAGGTAAATGAAAACATTTATATCTCCCGCTCATTTTTAAATCGACATGTCCGCCACCTACTTTCACTTTCCACTACAGTTGACCAATGCATTATTGCGGCCAAGAATTATACATTAAGTTACACGTCTCTGTGTTGTCTCTGATCATACCAACACAAAACTTATATACAAACATAAATAAAATAAATGTCCTAAAAAAACACTAACATTCGAAATTTCTTGAGATATGTCATTGAATGTGTCATGGCGGAGGCTAAATAAATTTCAACGGTCGAAATTGAGTTGGAATCGGCTCCAGGGGGTGGGATTCCGCTCACGCTTCGATTCTACAGCTAACTTCAGTTCTGTATTACTGGTATTCTGCTCGTTTATCGTTACCTTTCTCTTTACCGCACCACCCGTTATTTATTCGATTTGTTTCTAAAGCGATCGCATTAGTCATTCGACAAGTGTTAGAAGGAGATCGATGAATAACTGAAGCCTAACCTAAAATTTAAAAATGCGAGTAAATAACGATCATTGGGACGTGTTGTTAGATTTTTCAGAAAAACACAAATCGTGCTACTGGTTTAGATGGTCGTCAAAATTTAAATTATGGACTGCACTCGTCAACCAGTTAAATTCGTTAGGGTTTGGTGTAAAATCAGTAGATGAGTGGAAAAAGGTAAGTGTTTATTCTTGAATCTACCTACTACAGCATTTTTATACAAATTTTAAGTGTAGTAATCACCTTTAGCTAAGTAGGTATTCCATACTTATTTTCTCATAGACAGCTGATTTCAAAAGTAAAACCAAACAAAAAGCTGCTAAAATAAATCAGTCCCAAATTAAAACTGGTGGAGGGCCAGTGCTGGAAATGATTCTAACAGCTCGGGAAGAGAGACTTTTATCTCTAATGGGGACAAAATCTATTAAGGGGAACTCATTATTAGAATTTGGACTTAATGTACAACAGCAGGTACTCATTTTTAAGTGCATACAGTTTGTTAATTATATTTTAATTACAGCCAAGTACATCAGCAATACCTATTAAGGAAAATGTCTTCTACAAGTAGAAAAGAAGATGACATTTTAGTTGAAGAACAAAGAGAGGTAACTATGTATGTACTAGTTTTATGAACATATGTAATTATGTTGCTAGTTATTTATTAACATTGATAAACCCAGTGTTAATTTGAATCTAATTAATATTTTGAAGGTTAATGAAGAAAATCCAAAAATGCAGATTTTCATAAATGAGGATGAATTTAATGAACATGATTACAGTACAAATGTATATTGATAGAGGTAAATAAAAAATGAAATGTAAAATAAATGTTAAATGACAAATATTTTAGACATCGACTGCCAAAGGAAGTGAAAACATCAATCCACAAAAGCGAAAACACACCGAACTTCCTCCTTGTCCAAGAGGAAGCAAATACCGCAATAGGCGGTTAAGTGAACAAATAACACAGATGAACAATGAAACACTTTTGGTGCTAAACAATATAAACAACAACATTTCCAATATAGCACTGGATATAAAAAGAATGGGTGATGCAGTTGTAACATTGTGCAACAAACATATGTGAAAATACTTGTAAGGTTTATTATAGTACTGTATTATAATACTGTTTAAGTAAAGTAATAAAATTGTAAAATTATTGGAAATACTGTTGTATTAACTGCCTTCTTGCTTGAAATACATCATTATTTTCTTCTATGTGATGACGATCCCTACATTGTTCTCTTTCAGGAGGCGTTGCACCGTCATTTAAAAGTAAACGACCTTCCACACACATATTATGTAACACTGCACAAGAATTGATAATACTCGACACTGCTTGAGGGTTATAACGCAACTGTCTCTCCTGCAATAGGCACCTAAACCGTCCTTTTAAAACACTGTTGCAACGTTCGATAACATTTCTTGCTACAATGTGTCTTTGAGTGTATTGGAACTCTGGTGTTCCCTCAGGTGCATGAACTATTGGTGTCGTTAACCAAGGTTCTTGTGGGTAGCCTGAATCACCAAGTAACCAGGTATTACGATCTCCTGAAATACAATTTTACATCAGAGTAATGTAATAAGACAAACAGGTTAGAATGCTTCGAAACAAACACCTGAAGTTGGAAGCTCAGCAAGTGGTTACGAACGTTCTTCGTTATTTTGAAAGGGAACGAGATAATGGGGGTGCATTTGCACCTTTTACTTCTGTTATGCAGGTAGAATTTTTGTTGAATACTATTTATTAGAAATTCATTTAAGATTGTACTTGTAGCGTACTGCTGAAGCTTGTGGTATAAGTTCTGGTACTTTAACCACTATAAAAAAGAGATTTAATGAGGCTGCACCAAATCAACCACAAATATGTACCAAACGTATGCGGAGCAAACCAAAATCATGCGATGTGGATGATTACATTAAAGATTTTGTAAAACGAAAGATTTATGAAATGCATTCAAAACGTATATAATTTAACATTGCTTTATTTTATGTGATATAATCAGTGTACATTTTTGTAGGGTGCCATGTTACCGTTGAAACCTTAAAACGAGAAGTAGCAGAAGCAGGTGTTTTTACTTTTAGCCAAACAAGTTTAAAAACTTTACTGCATTCAATTGGTTTCTCCTTTAAAAAAGACGATGGCAGAAGGCAGTTGGAACATATTGCTACAAGTAGGATTAGATATTTGAGAAACTACATTAAGAATAAAGAATTAAAAGATTATGACCCTGTGTTCTTAGATGAGACGTGGCTTTTTAGTAGGGGATCCATTAAAAAAGTTGGCATGATAATACCACAAAAAAGTATTAAGAAAAAACCGATGGGAGAAGGAAAAAGGTTAGTTACAAATTTCATTTTGTATTAAATTTTTTTAACAAACTGCTTTTAGATTTATCGTACTCAATACAGGCAACAAAGATGGATTTATACCCAATTCTTCGCTACTATTTTCAACAAAAAATCCAAATGCTGATTATCATGGTGACATGTGTGGCGAACTCTTCACAAAATGGTTTGAAGAACAATTATTGCCGAACTTGAGTGAACCAAGTTTAATCGTGATGGATAATGCTAGTTATCATTCGATGGTATTAGAAAAAACTCCAACTATTTCCAGTAAGAAAGAAGACATTTGCAGTTACCTAAAAAAACATAATATTCGCTTTAAAAACGACATGTTTAAAAGAGAGCTGTTAGAATTGGTTAAAAACAACTCTCAATCAAAGATATATGCAATAGATGAAATAGCGTTTAAAAATGGACATAAGATACTGCGATTGCCACCTTATCATTGTCAATTTAATCCTATTGAGTTAGTGTTGGCAAATTGCAAGGAATACTATAATAAAAATATTGGACAAAATAATTTAGAGTTTAATGATGCAAATGTGCAAGAAATGTGGTTAACCGCTTTAAACCGAATCGATGCAGATTGTTGGAAAAGATGTATCACACATTGTCAGGTTGCGATGACGCACCCTGTATGTAGGATGTTATAATGACGTGTATTACGTGTTTTGAGAACGGATGTATTGAGTTTGAACGAAAAAGAATTTTTTTTTGTGTATATGTATAATGTATGTGGGTGGGTGATACGCCACTGGAAATTTAGGAGAAATATTATTCAGTATGTAGATACGTGTATTTGAATATTATAGAGACATTGGTGTTGGAATAATTAGATTCTGATGAATGTAAATGTGAAAAGAAATTTGTCGATGGGACGATAATGTTTGCTACTGTGTTGCTACTGTTGGCTACTTGGTAAGGAATGGAATGTTGGTGGATAAGGAGTAATCTTGGTCGGAAGATGTGAGTGTATAAGTATAGAATGTTTTAGAAAATATGTAGAGAAAGATTTGGTATGTTTAATGGTTAATTATAGAAAGTTTTCGTAATGTTGTGCAATTTGTTTTGAGAATACATGTATGTATATGGGATTTGAGACCTTAGACGGTACTTATTTTTGCAAATGTTGCGGAAGGAGATCGAGCGCATATGGGAGATAAACGGTGAAAGTTGTGTAATGGTCCAGAGTGGCTGCTGAATGAATGGGATGACGAAAAATGGCTTCTTCAGGAAGTAATTGTAAAATTAGTAAGTGAAAACAAATATGGCGATGTATTGTAGTTATGAGCGTGGTTGTATAGATGGTAGCATCAGTCGGGACGAAGAAATTTTGAGTGAATACTATTGGAGAATATAGCGCGGAAGGAAGACATGTTTAAAGATGGATGGCTGAAGGTATAAATAGGAAAGTCGGAGATTGACGTTAGGTTGTTGGTTGTTGGTTTTGGTGAGAGACGCGCGCGAGGTGATGGGTAGAAATTAGAATGGGTTAAGTTGGAGTTATATTTGTGAATAATATTGAAGGCAGTCATTGTTTAAACAACTGCGTAACCCGAAAGGGGATGAATCGTATAAGACATTCATAAATAAAACAATTAATTAAATTGAGGTTGAAGATAAAATCAGTTTGTTTATTTTCAAGAAAGTAAAAAGTGCGTAAGCAGATCTATAAAGGATAACAGTTATTACGTTATAAGTGTTGAGTGCGGCGCGTGTTCTTGTAACGATATTTAGTTAAAATTATTTATGGAACCGCCTTTAAGTAAACGAAATTTTCGTAATAAATTAAGCCAATGTTAAGGTAATTTTATATGACATTAAAAGTTTATTTGTGTAAGGAAGGGCTATATTGTCCTAAAGGTTGCTAGAAATTTTAAGAAGTACAGATTATTACGTGTTATTGGACTATTTGTGAGTACAGAAAGGAATAAGTGTTTGTGAAATTGTGAAGCACTGGTTATGTGCCTTTAGGCAATTTAAGGAATACAACTGGACTACAAATAATTGATTTACGGGACGAAAGAAGAAAGAAAAGCGTAGGATTAATTAATGGACAAATTTTAAGTAAGAATTATATTTAAGAACCTTGAAAATTTAGTAAAGCACGATTATCTTTTCTTTGTTTAGTTGTAATTTGCGTAATGTTTAGTTAATTAATTATTGTTGAAGGAAAAGATAATCGGTCTCGAGGTATGTTGTACCTATTGGTTGTTTTAGTATTAAGAATTTTTGAAGAAACGCAAATTTGTATTTTTTCAACCACGCTGTTGTGTATGTAAACATTTGTTTATTATTTTGGTGCAGGACAATATATATTTATCGTTAAAATTATTTTGTTTATTTAGCCAGTTATGAGATACATTTGTGACGTTTACTTAATTGGTGACCTAGTTTTTTTTTTGACAAGTTAAAGGTAAACTTTGCATATTTTGGATTTTTAAGATTAATGAGCAACCTGAAAGGTTACATTTGCCAGGTTGATTGTAAAAATTTTCATGTTAGTTTCATTAACGCCGTACACTAATGACGGATCAACTGTTAATTAAAATTTCATTAAGTATAACTAAGAGAGATGAGTTTTGAGAACTTATACATATTTACGAATGTCAATACGATTCTGAAGTATTATAAAAATTAAATTTAAAAGATATCGTTCATGTTAGGAATATTAAAAATTAATTATCGATCATTGAATGAAGAAACAATTTATTCATTAATAAGTAGAGATTTAACCTTATATGTATACGAGGGATACGTAGAAAATATAACTGTTGGTTGTGTGAATGCAGTTGAAGTTGAGTGATAAATTTTATTTTGGAAGTTTTGGTATACGAGGTGTATTCAAAAAGTTTTTAATAACCTGGGTAGTACTAAATATATTTGAGTTTGAGTTGAATTGTTTTGGACGAGTGTTTGTTTTAGGACCCTCGTGTGAGAGTTTACTGAGTAAGCACAATCCTACTTTCCACAATCAAGTAGGGTTAATTAACACCCAGCTTAAGACAATTATTTTAGCAAAGTTTCGATTGTGGTGGCGCTTAGAGACATATTTTCCCGGACTGAGCTGTTTGAATTTAGGTTTAAGGTGTTTGAGCGTATTAATCATTCATTTTACTTATTATTTTGACCACGCCCATCTCCCTGTTAGCTGGCTTGGTAACCCGCTTACATTAGTAAGCATACACGACGCCTAGTGCGGTTTGGACGTGTAACAACATGCAGAAAATTGTATGCTCGAATGGTGGAATACAGAACAACAATTTGATTTCAATGTTGAACCTTTAAATATAAATGTTAGTGAAAGCAATTCGGACAACAGTGAAGATTTCAGTGATGACAACTCTGAATAATTTCCAAATTTAAGTAAATGTAAATATTTTTAATTGTTGCAATGCATGTTTCAAATATTGTTAATTATAAAATGTACTTCATAATTATTTCTCAAATGTTTGTACAATATCGATGTAGTATATTAATAAAACTTTATGAACCAATTAATAAAGTTAAATATTGACTTTTTTTTCTAAATTACAGTTTAAAATTAATAAAATGGGCTATATTAATTCGTTATGACAATTTACAATTAGCATATGAAAGATTTGTTTATTATGATGATAATATTTTCAAAGTATTAGTCTAATTGCTATATTTTTGCATTCAGTTTGTTATTGGCCATATTATTGTAATCCATTTAGCTTTGGTTTCGTTTTAGTTAAAAAAAATGGAATTATACTACAAATCGATATCATGAGAGCGCCGTCTGTTGACGGTATAGTCGCGACGTACGTTTAGGAAATTTTAAACCACATGCATGTTACAAATGAGTCATACACAAGTTAAACGCGGCCCGACTATATATATATATATATATATATATATATATATATATATATATATAATTTGTAATGTCGGCTTATAATAAATTTATTAAGATGAGGGAATTATATTTAAATTTGGGATAATATGAATTTAAATGTAAATAATATGATTGAATGGAATTTTTATTAATTTTTTTAACTTTTATGCACCGGACTAGCTCAATCTCAATTTGGGGATAGAGTTCAAAGTAATTTAGTTTGAAGTAAAATTTAAATTTGAAAATGTGTATAAGAAATACACTTTATAGAATTATAATGAAAGTATAAAATTTATCCTGAATACAATTTACTACCAACGCATGCGTTGTAATGTACTTAAGTAAAATCAAAGCTGTCAAAAATGTCAAACAAATAATTTAGAAATATACAGTTTAGATCCAAAATGAAAATTTAGAAAAAGAAAATAATTTAATACCTTTACAGGTGTTTACACAAGTAAATATTTAAAATTCTAAACCAAAACATGTATGTAATAAATATTAATTTGCAGGAAATTTACCAAATGAATGTTTATAATCAATAGGGTTATATAAAATTTGTGACTCACATATACTGTCCTCACTGTAGATTGATGTCTTCGGATAACTCCAACTAGATGCAGGCAATGTCCACTCGATTGTAGTTGTTAGCATCACCCATATACAGCTAACTCGATTCTCAGGTTGTCGAAGACACCAACTTCCAAAACTTATGATGTTTTCTTCGAAATCAGCAAACTCCAATCACTTATTTTACTTTGGTAACTTTTTATTTAATTCACTTTAAAACTTAATTAATGGTATCGTTTTAAAAGAAATATTTAAATATTATCCAAAATTTTGTTGATAAGCACTTTTATTTTTAGATGCCGATTCAAATTTTATTTAAAAGAAATTGTCCGGAGAAATAAAACAACATTAACCAAATAAAAGTGGGTTTTAATTTGGTATAACGGAATTAACTCAAGTTTGATAAC
The DNA here is from genome assembly GCA_036346205.1 of Vesta saturnalis. Lineage (NCBI taxonomy): Eukaryota > Metazoa > Arthropoda > Insecta > Coleoptera > Lampyridae > Vesta > Vesta saturnalis. The sequence continues at coordinate 2,690,640 of JARFJB010002320.1, forward strand.
ACAAAAAGAAAACTTTACAAAATCATGACACAAATTAACACGTACAAAATATTTTCCGAAAACGACAGGTATCGGAGACCGAACTATTTATGTTTACCGCGATATAAAAACAAATGCTCTCGGAAATATTCTTCGTAAAATATAACTTTCTTTACGAAAATTTAAATTAGGTTATGAAACTTACTTTTTTTACACAATTGCACAACACTGTTTTAACTATTTAAACTTTGAACAAATTCTAGAGAGAGAGTTGAATTTCCAGAGCACTTCCTTTTATATCTTTCTGGTTGTTACCAAAAATTCATTTTTTTTCCAGCCATTTTGCCTACGTATCTAAGGCTCTGATTGGTGGACATATATTACAAATTGGACTCAAATGGAAATTTGGCCGTAACTTTCTTATACATAAGCGAAATTAAAAATTAAAAACAGAAATGAAAACTACACAAAATTTTGAACAAAAAAGACACCTAACAAGCTATGGTTCCTAAAATTAATATACGAAGTCACTTAATCTAACTTAAATAAGCTTACAACTATTTAAACTTACAAGCTACACTTAATCTAATTACATAAATGGAATTTTGAGAAAATTTTACACAAGTACACATACTTTTTGTGTTAGAAATATTTAATTTAAAGAAATTTTAAGCTTTTGCAATATTATCCTAAATTCACCTCAAATTTCACACAATTTTGCGGTGAAAAGCGAAGTATCCTTATAAAAACTGTGCTATATTATGAAAGAACTTCTACTAATTGCTTTAAGAGCAAAATTTAAGCCTAAAAATGTGAAAAAAGTATAAAATTATGTAAAAAACCTAGAAATTATAACCTAACCAAACTTAAATCTAAAATTGGAGATAGTTCATATTTAAAAATGTTTTCAACATTTGAAATGTTATGTTACAGGTTTGTAATTCTTGTCTTTATGATTTTCACTATATTTTAGTAATGCATAATGTCATATAGCGTTGCATTAAAAAAGTCTCTTCGTCTAACACTTATGAATCATTTCATTATAAAAATGTACACCACTATAGATGTCTTTATGCCAAAATGTTCTATGTGTTCTTCTTATTGTTAAACTTATATCAGAATTTTTGTCACTAAGTCGCTACCAGAAATATGTGCGAAAAATGTCTAAACTGTCCAAATTATCCCTAACATAATCTTAACTATACAGTTCATGTTTAAACACCTGTAAAGTGTTCACTTGCCAAATTACCCTTGAAAAATTGACTTTTATTGTAATAATTGAAATACTAAAATGACTTTACGAAAATGGTTATATTTAACATTCTTGACAATTTTGTTAGCAGCAAAATGCTTTTTATGATAAAACCAAACTAAGTAAATAATATTCAGACTAATTTATACCAAACAAATCCATTTTAATCACATCGTGAACCAGATTTATATAAAACAGTGTCTTGCACATGTATCGAGCTAGAAATCACCCCTTTTTATCACCCAAATGTCATTTAAACTATCCGATACTTCTTTTACCTCTTTCTGAACATCTCAATATATATATATATATATATATATATATATATATATATATATATATATATATATATATATATATTGTACTGATATTTAAAACCCCCCCTATTATAATTATTATTATATTTATAAATTATTATTATATAATTATTAATTTATTATTATTTTTATTATTAATTTATTGTTATAATAATTTAACATCGGCTAAAACTCTTAATATTGATAATATTCGCCGGTAGAACGATATTGGTAGAACATGAGACTCATCACCAGGGGATAGGGATCAAAATTTAGAAGAAACTTTACTTTTAACATTATAAAATAAATGATTATGAATTTGAATTATATTGCTTGTTTGAATACAATAATCATAGTTAATATGATTAAAGCACATTGAGATAATGTCCTATTACTTCTATCGTATCTAAATTGATTAAGTAAATTGAATTATAATTTTTAATTCGCATTAATACCTGTGTTACACCCTGTACATAACAAAATTCTTTTAAAAGTATACGTGGGCATGCGCTGTGAATACGCAAACATATGATTCGACTACAACAAAAAGTGAAATTCGACATACAAGTAAGTATACCTACGTTTGAATAAACAACAATTAATATAAAACATTTAAATTTTTAGAACAAATAACATTCCCTTTGGACATGCATACCTGTTGTTGCACATCATGGTTATTACAAAGGATTGAAATTATGAACATAACAATAAAGTACGTATCAATGTCAACAATAAGGTACTCACATACAATGTCCTCCTTTTGTGGGTTACTGCTGCTGAAGTTGATTGAAGACAACAGCTCCTGCGAACTGCAACTCTGCTCCTCGAACATCCAAATTTTCTTTTAAATGAACAGCTTATTCACTTAGGTAAGTTTCACTATTGTTGTAAGAATATTGACGAATCTTTATTTTTAGGCTCATCACTTCTTCTTAATTAACTTCAAAATAAATTTTGAAAAGCATAGATCGTTGAAGGTTGTTGTAAATTAAACACACTTTTGATAAACAAGGTGTATAATGATAAAAGCACGAAGACAACACAATTAAATATCCATACCAGCATTCACAATGTAAATTTAAAAACGAACAAAGTCGAAACTGCGGAAATATTTTTTATAACTAGTCGAAAACTTCCGATTTGAAATTTAAAAAGGTAAACTAACCTTAATTTAATTATTTTTCGAAAAAAGACTATCACTTGTTTTGTTAACACTTCCGATACTAAATCGCACTTTGTTAATTTACCGAAGTGACGTAAATTTGTTTTAAAAATTATTTTCAAAAAATTTGGCAACACATTACTTTGGCAAGTTGTTGCAAAAGATGAAAATCAAGAGATTTTGTGAATCTATTGCACTTGTATTTATATGATTTTACCCGACAACCAAATCATCGAATGTTTTCTATAGTTACGAAGAATATTCCCTGAATTCTGATTGGATACTGTAATTTTCATATTACGATAATTCTTTAAAGCCCTATAACTTTCGTCCCGTTTAACATTTCTTAAATCTAAAAACATTTCCATAATCTACATTATTTTATCTATAATTTGAAACCAAACATGGACTAATTCCTACACTTAATAACTACGTTAATTTTTACCCTTATTTATTGAATTTCACTAATTCTATGAATTTTTCAGGCCTGGAAACTACCTCTACATGAATAGGGGATACTACTACAGCCAAATATCCATCTTAAACATGCCTACGACCAATTTGAGAGGCAAATTATTTAAATTCTACCAATACTCTTAAAAACTAAAATTAACAAAAATGGACATAAATATAAGGAATTATAACTTGAAATTGAGGCTACCTTACTATTTTTGCCTCTACTAATTTATTTTATACTAATTGTCTCAATTCAAAATACTTTTTACAAAAATTTTTATGCGAGGAGAAAACATAACCTAATTTTGTTTTTATAATTTTAATGTTAAATTTCACACTTTTAAACACAATAACTGTTAATGTAAGTGTTTAAACTTAATGTTCAAGTCACAAATTAATTTATTTTACCACTTTCGTAGGTTCATACGTTCTCCTACGACTAGTGTCGGAATGTTGTCAATCACTAGTTTAAGGTTAAAAATTGTTGATTACACACAATAATCCCAGAGCTGCTGCTTGAATCATGTTTTATAGTTACTCACTAATGTGCTTGTTCTGTTTTTTCATAATTTTTGCACTAATATGAGTTAAACGCACTAATACGAATGTTTTCACTAATCTTGGCTGCGTAGATGTGAATTGCGACATTGATACCAGCCTAAATCTAGTTTTAACATTATTTCTGTCAACTACAACCTGTATCACATGTCGTTAGGGAATATTGTTTTAAATAAACTTACTAAACTAAATGAAAACTTGAATTAACTCAATAACGATAACAAACATACCCTATACTTCTATGTACTGTGCTGTCGATTACTTATTTTAACATTATTTAAATTATATTAAGAAATATTTAACTTTCTCAAACATCTCAATGTTTATCAATCATTCTTATCTAGAATTATTTAATGAAATGTACCATTTCGTACCAACTAAAGTAAAACTTTACTATGCAAATTACATAACTACTTGCACGTAATTTGAATCATCTCAATATATATATATATATATATATATATATATATATATATATATATATATATGGAAAGAGAGAGAGAGAGAGAGAGAGTAGAAAAATTTCAGCTCCCTTCTGGGCGTATTTTAAGGGGCTATACGAGTACGCTGAAATTAAATTTTAAAGAAGCTAAAAATTCAGAGTTGGTTTAAATTTGAACTCTCGTAAGGGGTTGTGAAAACACTTCATTTGTTCAACCCAGTCTATAAGAGCAGTGAAAGCTCGGATGTTTACCAGAGACAATATGGTACTTCCATGAGAATTATATATATATATATATATATATATATATATATATATATATATATATATATATATATATATATATATATATATATATATATCCTTTTACGAGGTGATTTGATAAAGCCAGTATATATGGGAGCGACCCCTGGAGGTGCATTCATTTTTGTCAAAGACAATACAGTTTTTCTCCCAAGTGAACCATGTATACTATTAAAAATTTGGCAGTACCCCCAAAATAAGTGTAAAAAATCTAAAAATTGAACTCTCTTAAAGAGTGGTGAAAGTACTTCCTTTGTTTAACAATATATATATATATATATATATATATATATATTGATTTCGAAATCATTCGATATCTTCTTCAGAAATGACAAATTGAAATTTATAATGACATATTTCATGTAACTAAATCAAAACAATAAACATACTATATTTTTATAAATTTTCTAAAATAGAATCGTAACAATTTGGTAAATCTATCTTTTTTGCTATTACACACGTTTTTATTAATTTTGATGAATAACATTTCCGAAATGAGTCGTTTCTTACAATTATTTTCTAAATCCAAAGTTTTAACCGCGTTAAAGTCGAAATAATGTTTTAACTCTATAATATATTTTGCTAAAGCCGTACAATTTGGCTTTAAATTAATGTGGTTTTTGTGTTGTAAAGTTCTGTTTTTTAACGGTTGTAATGTAGTATCAATCCTCAGGTGATCCGTGCTTAACTTCTGGTGATTCGGACCGAATTGTTCGGCTAGTTCGGTTCTAATCACCAAAAGTCGGATACGAATCACCTGAGGATTGCTGGTGCGACCCAGCCGAAACGTCAAGCAGATCACGAGTTTTTTATGTTATCTACCTATCTATGAAAACAGAGAGTTAGAGGACCATCAAATTTTATTTTTCGACGTAAGAACCATTAACTGTAACACACTTTTTCCAACGTTTTCTTAAAATCATCAATACGACTCCACAGCGTTTGCCAAGTCGTCATCCGATAAAAAGCGGAGGTTTGAAAAGAAATAATAGTGACAAGGGACGAGGTCGGGCATTTAAGCTGGATGTTGTAATTCCTTAAAACTGCATTCATTGATTACTTCTTGAACAAGTCGTTCTTTACGCACCCTGTAGTTGTCGTGTAAAAGTAATTTTTTCTGAGCATTATTGTGGATCGTGTATTGCCGATTTCAAGTTCTGTGTATCTTTGTAGACGTTCGCTGTTATTGAAGTACTTTTGGCGAGTACTCAAGAGTATACCCCTCAGCGTCCCAGAAAACTGTGGCTATCACGTTTTCCCCAGAAAATTGCGCCTTCACCTTCTTGGCTGGTGGAGAGCCTTTAGTTATGTACCCCATGCATGGACTCTTGTTTCGTGGGAGGGTCCCATCTCTACTTACAATTGTATAACAGTCTTTATCATGGGGTAAAGCAGCCAAACTCTCCTCCGAATTATTCAGTTTTTGTTCGGGACCGAGCAGCTCGGGAATCCATCGAGTCGACACTTTGCCGATTCCTAAATCTTCATATGGAATTTTAAAAACGCCCGTATCTGATAATCCTATTTCTCTAGCAATATTCTTTTGCTCAGCGGTCAATCACCTCCAAATCTTCAACTTTCTTGATAATTTTGTAAGTTCGTGCTTTTAGAGATCTTCCACACTTTGGGTCATCATAAATGGATTCCCTGCCTCATTTACTGCTTGCACCAATATTTGACTTAGAAATAGGACGGGATATTTTCTCCATACTCTGCCACCATTTTCTCATGGATATTCTTCTGACTGCTGCCTTCTTTCGATAAAAATTTCATGACACTTGTGTTCAAGTTGCAAAACCCTCATTTTCGCCTTATTAAACTGAACGAAAATTTTCGCGATAGCATATTGTTTTCATAGTTAGTGGGGGTGGTCCAAATATCTTTAACTGATCTTGCGAGAGTAAGATTAAAGTGCACGTGTAGGCAAAGATTCCAATAAAATACCTACCTTTATTTTTAGTTCATGATTCAAGATGTATTATTATTATTATTATTATTATTGCACATTTGTCGCACAGGGTATATACAAATGGGACCAATGGAGAGTTTGTAACACGACAATAAAAATTGTAGTGTCCAAAACCTTGTAAATGGTGGACATTCTAATTCAAGTTGACCAGAATGATAGGTGTCGCCAATTTAGAGCAGAAAATAGACTTTATGACAAAACCGCAAGGTGGCTGGGTAACCAAAATCAGATGCGGTAGTGTTTGTGAGGTGAGTGTTAGTGGACGTTGTGTACAGGTCCCATCATTGATACATTTTATTACCAAAAGTATTTAAACTATTGTTACAACTTAAAACCGTCTATTCCCATCTTCACAAACAATTTTAGAGCGAGCGCGAATTAAAACTTAAAAGAAAGTTCTTTTTCGTGAAAGAAACAACAATGATGTGACGTAGTTAATTGTCCAACAATCTTTAATTTATAGTTCTGGGGTACGCATAACAGATATCGTTAATATTATTGTCACACAGAGACATTGTAGTATTGAAAGTTATTCTGAACCTCATTCGTTAGGTCAAATACTAACTTCATCATAATAAATTATCAAAAATTATTCAAGAAATAACGGTGTACAGTGGCGTATGTTAGTTGAATGTTTTTAGCCAATTCTACATGTTTTTGGGAGATTAGTTAGATATTATGAGGCATAATATGTAAAAAATTTGGGGCAGAACTTAGGACTCTCCACCAAAATGAATAATATTAATGAACAACGTGGATTCTAAATTTCATTGTTTGCTTCGTTATTATAAAAAATGTAAATATATTTTATGTGGAATTTCAAGATATAAAGTGGAATTCTGTTTATTTTTCCAAAAAAAAAGCAAATAAGATAATTCTGTCTATTATAAGGTAACTTATAAATATTTAAAGTTGATAAGACTCGTGCCTTGGGGCCGTTGCCAGTGGTAGAGAGAGGTGGTGGGTCCATAGGGTTTGGCTCCTCCCATAAGTGGTTATTTCGGAACCCATGGATTGGATTCTACAAACACAAGGGCACGTGCAATCTCACAAACTTGCGATTATTAAATATTAAATATTCATGTAACAAACTTAACGGGATTGCGACTTAACATATTTTAAATTGTAAATTTGATATAATACGATATAAGGAAAGGCATATACTTATTTAGAACATAATGAGTCGTATCTCATAATAGTCGAGGTTATCGTTGAAGATTAATTTTATTATTGAAGGACAACCTCGTAGTTCCTTCGTTTGGCATTTGGTGGGGTAGAAGATATTATAATTCTTAAAAAAACATAGTTATTCCCCAAACCCTCTTACAAATTAGCCCCCCCCCTCCAAACTGTTTTTCTGACTACACCTCTGGCCTCTACTGGAGTAAATCCGACCCTACTTAATATAATTTAGACCCGTAATTTTGCTTCTTAGCCTAAGACCACATTGACTAACAAACGTTAAAGCCTTTTATCAAATTCCGCAGATTTTTCAAACGAACCCTCTACGTTGGTTTTCGTACCTTATAATTTAGAAACAGAATTATTAGCTTTGGGATATTGAGTTTTATGTTAAATAAAAATGGATCTAAATTTTGTTTATTAAAATATTTACTCAAACGGTGTAAATGTTCATAGTTTTTGTATTCTCGGTAGGTTTTATGATTGCTACTAATTGACAGTTTTATTTAACATAAAATAGTATTAACAAATTATATCTTAGCCATAATTATGTTATTGTTTTTACATGCTTTCGCATTTATATGTGGGGACTCATAAGTGGAGTAAATCTCGACGTCTCTCGAAGTCTCGGCATGTTAATTAATAATGGTGGATTTTCATACTAAACCACATACCTACTTCATTTGCTTTTTTGATTAAAGTGCCCTGATTACTGAAGGTGGTGGAAATATATTTTCTTAATGTTTTTATTGCAAAATGTATTACGCAACATGCTTGATTAAAAAATAAGCTCCTATTGCTTTTTCACTAAATTTACGGATGCGTAAGGAACATTTTTTTTATATTAAAAAAAGCATGTTGGATTAATCCCACATCTAGATGTAATAGCATAAAATAATTCAAATGACGTGTTGAACACAGTAGTCCTGTTTCCAGACCCCAGAGTGTCGCCTGATTTGGATATATCCAGAGTTGGAATCAAGGTTATGGATGAATTAGTTAAACCCATGACAGAAGTTCAAGTTGATGACACTGAATTTGCTTGCCTTAAAGCTATTGTCTTTTTTAATCCTTGTAAGTATTACTTTACTAATTAATTACGCTACACACACCTGTTACTCTTAAAACATTTATTGGTGTTAATGGAATTTGTTTTAATAAGCTTCTAGAAAATACCTTCATTAAGAGATCTTTTTTTTTGTAGCGATAATTAATCGTTTCTTGAAATCTTCCTTATTACGCCAATTGCCAACCGGTATGAAACAATTATCGAGAAACAGATGTTTTTGTTCTATTATTAAAGAAAAATGCTAAATATGTACTTACTAAACTATTATGTATTTGCTTAACAAAAGGGCGAGAGAAGCCAGAATAATAAATAATTGGTGAAGAAACTAAATATGTATTAAGAGAGACGGAATCTCAACAAGGTGCTTTTAGTAAGTGGCGCCTGAGGGAAGAGAAGGAAGGATAAATCAGGTACAAAACGTCGGCATCAATCAGTTACACCGATCACACGGCGCACGAACAGACTGCGGTTGAAATAGGCAAAATTGCAAAAATCTTATTAGGGTCTATTAAAAGACCATCATTATTAATAACAGCCGAGCCGTCGACTGAAATAATACTACCATTTAAAAATGTTTTCAATAACCGGGATGTTTTTCATATTGTATTGCTAGGTATATAATGTAAGCAAAAACAGTATGGACCCATGTTGGGCGCCAAATTAATGCCACTATTCTGCATAATGCCTTCAATCTGTCATTTTCAGTACCTTGTGTGAATGACATTAAAATGCAAACTGATTAGTTAACTGGAAATTTAGTTTAGTCTTAGTTATTTTCTTACGAATTAAACAAAAAACAAAACGAGAAAAATCAGCAACATAAAAACAAAATAGATATAAGAAAACGTTTGGTTGATTTTGTACAATTAAGTTCTCTAACCACCATCGTTATTCAATGAGTTAAAATAAGGAATATTTCCGCATTTTAACGAAAAAAGAGTACTAACCTAAATTTATCTGTCTACTGTTTCTAATCTTTGATTTACTGCTAAACATTCTTTCTCTGTAGTTTAGTTATTCTGTTAACGCTTAGATAAGGACAAATAACTGAAACAATTTTCATCGGAGTCAGACTAGTAGCAACTGAAAAGTTAGGGGCTTCTGTTTGATTAACAAAAGGATGAGAGAAGGTGGTATCTAGTATAATGAAGCATAGATGAAAAAGCTAAATATGCTTTAAGAGAGGTAAAAGCTCACACAAAAATGTATTTTTTAGTGAGTGGCGTCAGAGTGGAGGAAAGCAATGAGAAATCAGGTACAAAACGTCAGTATTAATTAACTACACCGATCACTCGGCACACGACTGACTGGAGTTGAAATAGACAAAATTATATGTTGTCAGAATCTACTAAACGACCAACAACGATAGTCCAACTTAACCGAGATGTCGCGAGGAATGATACTTTTCCTGGCCTAAAGCAAGACCAGCAGAAGTTGTACGTTTCAAAATGTTTTCAATAACCGAAATGTTTCTCGAAGCTAGATGTTACAATAATAATGTAACAAAAAGAGAATGGTCTCACGTTGGTTGCCAAATTAATGCCACGTGTGCTGTGTTGCGAAACAGTTCTACAGCATGCCTTCAACTCGTTATTTCAATGCCTTGTATGAATTTAAAATTTCAAATGCAATTTGATTAGTCAACTGGAAATTAAGATCAGTCTTAGTTATTTTCTTACGAATTAAACAAGAAACAAAACAAAATTAGCAAGATCAAAGCAAAATAGAAATAAGAAAACGTTTGATGTGTTTTATACAGTTAAAATTTTCCTTAGTTATTCAATGAGTTAAAGTAACGAATGTTTCCGCATTTGAATGAAAAAAAGAGACTAACCTAAATTTATCTATCCCTATTGTTTCTTGATTTACGTTGTGTGGCCGGTGTAGCTTATTGGTACCGTCGTCTTTTGTCTAAATGCTGATTCCTTCTCTTTTATTTGACTTTGATTACTAAGAATTAACTCATTTTACATTCTCCCCTCAGTCAGCTTTCACTTCTAAAAAAAATTTGGTTTCATACCCTATTCTTTCGTGTCCATCTTCTGTCATCTCTTTGTAATTTAAACGGATGCCAAAAGGATCTTAATTCAAGACCTACCAAAAGGATTTCAATGTGTTGGCGCAGTAATTTCAAGATACTGATTCCGTCTCTAGATGCTGCAGATTCAGGATCCTCCCGAAAGAACCCTACTCTAAAATATTGGATCAATTTCAAGATGTTGGCCCAAGATGTCGAATCCCGTTTCAAGATGTTGCCAAAAGAACTTATTTAAATACCGGACACGAAATTGATCTGTCGATCTGTTTGAAATATCAACCTATACCATGGACAAATTAGCTTAATTGAACTGTGAATTAAATTGTACCTTGCAAATCGCGATAATTAGACGGAGAACGGATCTTAAAAACTGCGAATTAAGTCACGATGTGCCATTAAAAAGTAATTAAAACCCTATGAAAATGAAGGAAAAATTATTGACTCATTCCAAGCCGTGATTACATGTTGAAAGACGATTAGGCATCACTGTAGAGGAGTTTCAAAAACGTCTTTGAAAACAATTATCTCCAAGGAAATTACGAAAAAAGTGCCTTGATCTTCAAAACCACAAATCAAATCAACTTTCAAAATATAAACTAAGTTAACTGATTGTACATTGTAACGAGCCATGGGGACTCAGAGAGATTAGGACGTTTTGAAGTGCCATTTACGGTTTCTGCGTTTGCTACTGATACAATTTTAAGAAACAAAACTCTAAAATGCGAGGTTGACTCACACTTAATGTATAACCCCTGGGAAATCCTATATCAAACAAATTAAGGAAAAACCAGTGACTTAAACTTATGTAACAGTAAGTGAAATTATGTAGTAAAAGGTGATTAGATAGCGTCATCTCAGAGGAATTCCAGAATTGTCATTTAAAAAGAGTTATTTGAAATGTACTTCCAAAAATTTCACGATTTTTAAATCGTACATTATAACAAGCCTTGGAGCCACAGAGTAGGGCGCAGTGTAATGTGCTGCTCGTTCTGAAAGTAACGTAATCGATTTTAAAAAACAAATCGCCAAGAAGTAGAGTTTTAAAAGATCTTTTAAATGGAATATTAATTGATCTCTTCATTTAAGATTCTTAAAGGAGTAACTCCCCAGCGCAGGAGATAAATGGGAGTGTCAATTTTTGAATAAAGATCCTCTAAGGTACATTTTGCTTGTATCGCGAAATTAGGAGTAAGAGTTTTAAAATGAAACGATTCTTCAGTGATCGCTTTAATTGTTATTCTTTTATTTCTTCTACGTTTATTTGTATTAGAGGAGGTTTTGAGGTCATGGTCGATCCCAGGTCGTTGTTGCGCAGACACTCACTATACGCGCTTTTCGGGAAAATTTTGAATTGGTACCAAAGCTGTTAAGTGATGTTCTTGACTGCCATAAGCCTGAAGAACACTGTCACTAGTTTTACTGAAATTTTTCAAAGCTGTTTCAACGAGCACTCTATCGTGTGCTGTTTCTATATAATGAATAAAGGAAGAATATGAAACAAAACATACAAGGAAGTTTTAACCAGTTAAATTCCGTACCTCTTAAATCACAATGAATTGTTGTTAAATACCAATTACGTTTTATTGCACTTGTAAAATATTTATGTATAATGGGAACTGAAGGATAGCAAACTCTGACCTGAATCTGTCATGATCAGTAGTAGGTTCTTCTTGGCTCCGCTCTAGCAAAATTATTAAACTGAAGCTTCATGTGAATATAATATAAAGTGCGTTAGTAATGATGTATTGGAAAAAATCTTGTTCAACTGATTATAATCAGAGTAATTGTTCACGTCAATTTTCATGGTGGTGAAACCAATTATCTCTACTCTTCTCATCTTGTCTATTTATCTGTTTTCCACGAATCTTATGTACATATCGTTATGTTCTCAACGTTTTTTATTCTATCATTCGGTGGAAACCCCAATCATTGGTAACTCGTCATTCACATACAGATTCGAACTTTTCCTTGGCTTTCAGAATCAAGCTGCATTTCATTTCACATAATTAGATCCATAATACAACCTTGGCCCTCTTTTTAAATACGGTTCTAGTTGCGTGTACTGACTACATAATCCACGATTATGACTTCGAACTTTTGAAGATATTGAATTTTTTGATCATTTTTCGGCAATTATACGAGTTCTTACACCTGAGTGTAATTTTGAACGTGAAGAGATGAAGTGAGTCATACAAAATGTGTTTCCATTAATAACGACTCGTTACACATATAGCAAATTGAAGACAATCGCAACAGTAAAATGTTTACACAAATCTAAATAGCTCTAAAGTCGTCGCGCTTTAAGTTAAAATTATATTAACAGTCTAATTAAGACTTGAGAAGGAGTCTAAAATAATGAAAATACAATGTTGCCATTTAAAATAACAGAGTTGATAAGTACTTCCTGTACAATAGAAGTGATTGCGCTTTAAAAATATTTTCTTTTCAATTTATCATATAGTGCTAGTCAAAAGTCCCCTCCCCCCTTGTATCTTTTGAATGGTTCTACTTATACTAATGAAATTTAGAGGGTGAATATAAACGGATATAAGCTTCTGAACTAGTCATGACAAGTGACGTAATAGTCCTATATGACGTCATAGGGCCACAGTGACCAATAATTTTAAATAGTACCTTATGGCAAGTGACATCTCGTTTGAAAGGTATTAAAATTACCTATTCAGTCATACTAATTTTGTTAGGGTTTAGGTTGATTTCGATAGAAAAATTAAATAAATACTAAAATTATAGTTTGGCATTTAATTAATCAAGATTCAAGGACCAATTCTTATAGTAAATGTTGGAAATGTGCTCCACTTAATTCCTGACAGTAATGCATCCTATTGCTAAACTCTTGTCGTACTAGTTCAAAAGTGTCTGCGGAAATTTGCTCTACATTCTTCAACAATTCTTTGTTTCAAAATGTGCATGCTGCCAGGTGCTGTTGCGTAAACCTTAGATTTTAAGTACCCCCACAGAAAAAAATCTAATGGTGTCAGGTCTGGTGACCGAGCTGGCCATTCTATCGGACCTCGTCGTCCAATCCATCTGCCACGATATTATTCATCCAAGTAACGTCTTACTGCACCATAATAGTGTGCAGGAGCACCATCTTGTTGGAACGTTATTTCCAAGTTGCCGAATTCATCAAGATTATCTTCCAAAATTTCAACAATTAACGGTTCAATTGCGTTTTGTAACATCTCCAGATACACTTCACCGGTTAAGTTAGCATTGAGAAAAACAGGCCCAACTATGTGGTTTCCCAAAATACCTGCCCAAACATTTACTTTTTCTGGAAATTGAGTATGTTTTTCACGAAAGATTTGAGGATTTGTGTCACTCCAATATCTCACATTTTGTGTGTTAACGTTTCCATTGAGGAAGAAAGTACTTTCGTCACTAAAACAAATTGATTTTATGTAGTCTAGGTGTTGGATAATTTGATTGGACATATTTTCACAGAATTCTAATCTTCGATCGGGGTCATCATCTGAAAGTTGGTGCACCATTTTTAATTTGTATGGATGAAATTTGTTTTTAGCCAACACCCTTTGACTGACTTCACAGATAGACGCAACTTGGGCTGTAGAAGAAGTAGGATGTACTACCATTTCTGCAATTATGTCGATTTTTTTTGTCGTCACTAATTGTTGGTCGACCAGTTCGTTTGACATCTTGAACACTACCGGTTACTTCAAACTTCTGAAGAAGTTCCCTCAAATAAGTCCTCGATATAGGGCGATCGGGGTACCTCTCATTAAAAAGACGTTCCGCTGCACGGAAATTGTTTCTACATTCACCAATTATTAAGATAGCTGCTACTTTGTCGGCTACCGTACGTACCATTTTGTCTATGTAGACACTTAAACGTCGCGTTAAAGAATAATTAAACTGAATAGTCAAGGTATAAAAACTTATCAAAGTAAAAACAACGAGAGAATTAAAAAACGTCAACTTTTTTGACAATTAACCAGATGCAGACTTTACAATCTTGATTAATTAAATGCCAAACTATAATTTTAGTATTTATTTAATTTTTCTATCAAAATCAACCTAAACCCTAACAAAATTAGTATTACTGAATAGGTAATTTTAATACCTTTCAAACGAGATGTCACTTGCCATAAGGTACTATTTAAAATTATTGGTCACTGTGGCCCTGTGAAGTCATATATGACTATTACGTCACTTGCCATGACTAGTTGAGAAGCTTATATACGTTTATATTCACCCTCCAAATTTCATTAGTATAAGTAAAACCGTTCAAAAGATACAAGGGGGGGGAGGGGGTTTTTGACTAGCACTGTATATGTGGTAAACATTTTTACGTTTCTTTTCTATGAAGAGCGAATGGTCACACACACCTTGTATATGTTTGTATGTATTTAGATAACGACCTATACTTGAACGTAATACCTCATGAGAAAAACTTGTTATGAGGCCATAATTAGGCCATAATTTCCACATCAAATTTAATTGAAATAGATTTTTAACGTTGTCATGTATGTGGTTTGTGAAATTATTTAAGACATTGTAATTTGTTTATATATTCCTATTTTACTTTTTGTAAATAATTTTAGTTTTGTCTTGTGAATTGGGGTGGCCGATTATAAGTTTGAAGAATCGGTAATCGATTACTAAAAATAACCTGTTTTTATTAATAATCGATTGATGGTATATTCTGTTTAGTTAATTGGAAAACGTCAGCCTAGAGGAAAATAACATTATGAATATAATTAGGTAAAAGTTAAGTTTAGCTATGTATTTAACTATGTACTGCAAATAATACACAGAACATAGTCAAATATAATATATAGATTTGTATGGGCAGAAATTTCATGTTGATTAAGGGTGGACGATTGTAAGTTTGAAAAATCGATAATCAAGTACTGCAAATACTCGATTTTTTTAATTAATCGATAGACAAATAAACAATTAATCAAAATGATCGATTAATCAAATAATGATTAATAAAATATTTTATGAATCGATTATTTTCAAGAACTTGTCAAAACCAGATTAATTGATTGTAATCCGTTAATCGATATTTTTGCCCAACCTCCTAGTGAAAATTGTATTATATTGGTAACACGTAACTAGGAATTTTTTAGTTAAATATTTTGATAACCCTGTACAAGTTAGATATATTGTTATACAGGGTGAGTCAAAAAGCAGCATTTGCACTCATGGATGTAATGAAAATGTTTGTCCGATCAGTCTGTCATATTAATCAGTTTGTAATAATAATGACTATTTAGCAAAAAATGCTACATAAACAAAACTAAAATAAACAGCATTTAAGAAAAGAATCTGTATTGAATGTTCTTTTAATTTGTACTATTCCCGTTTATTTAAATATAAAATTTTAACCTTCACTTGAAAGTTTTTTAAGTGTAAGTCTATGATATTTAACGGCAGTTTATTATATTCAACCAGGGCCTTAAAAAATTTTGTGATGCCATAGTTTTTTTATGATCCAATGTAAACCTGTCTCTGTTTCTTGTATTATACTCATGGGTGTCACTAAAAGTCTTTAATTTAGTGCACAAATATTGACCTCCTGCTTGTGTTTGACTTCATTCCATTTTAATATTTTTAATATTTCACTCCTTACTTGTCTCTCTGTTTACCTTTAAGATTGCCGTCATTGCCCTATTTTGAAGGATTTGTAGTCTATGTATATCTGAAGAGTTTTCTAGGTATAAGATGGTAGTTTCAAAGTTGAAATATGGCAATATTATTGTATTATACAGGTTGTCTGGAAAAATGTGAGAAATATCTCGGATTTAGATGGAAGACGAAAAAATAACATGCAAGTTCCTATAATTTTTTTTCCTCCAGACCCTCCCTGCGGAGATGTGAGCCCCTAAAAAGGACGCCGCTGGAAATAAGTTTTTCTTGAATAACTCTTAAAGCACTCGACATAATTTAATAAAAATTCAGTATGATGGCCACTAGTAAGGGCCTCTTAAAATAGTATCTTTGAAACATATTTAGCTTGTTTAATTTGCCAGAGATGGACTAAGTTGTACACATTAACGCCTAAATTTTTAACACCCTGTATGATAAAGATCTAAAAAAAATATTTTTGGGTAGTTTGAACCTTTCTCTAAAAAAAGGTATACTTATTTACTATCGATAAAATTAACTATTTTCGAGAAAAAAAAATAAAAAACGAATTTATGTTTCATTTTCATTTAATTAAAAACTGCATAAGTGGGTTCAACATGGGCTCCGTGAAGTCTGATACACTCGCGAGTACGACGAATTGAGAACTGCTGTACCCGCCTCAACAACCTCACATTGTTCCTTAGCACATCACAATGAAACGTGATTCTCTGTAGAAGCTCCTCCCTAGTATCAACCGGACTGGAATGAACCAAGGTCTTGAGGTGTCCCCACAGGTAAAAAGCCAAAGGCGTCAGGTGGGCAGATCTAGTAGGCCAGGCAATAGGTCCACCTCTACCTATTCAACGGTTTGGATAGACGTTATTTAAGTGTTCCCGGACAGCAACGCTAAAGTGAGGTGGTGCCCCATCGTGCATAAAGTACATGTTTCGGCGGGTTTCAAGAGGTAAATGCTCTATTAAATCTTGAAAAGCGTTCTGGAGGAACTTCAAATAAAGTTGTCCATTCAATCGCGCCGGAAATACAAATGGTCCAATCAAAAAATTGCCAATGACTCTTGCCCAGATACTAATTGATTGAAACTGATGTTGATGATGCGAAACAATAGTTGCATGAGGATTTTCTTCAGCCCATACGTGTGAGTTGTGTAAATTCGTGATACAATTTTTGGTAAAAGCTGCTCCATCTGTAAAAAGAATAGTGCTAATGAAGTTTTCATTATTTCGTTGCTGATCCAATAGCCAGTTTGCGAACTGCATTCTACGTGGAAAATCTTCAGGAATCAATTCATGCACTTTTTGCAAATAACAGCTGTTCTTGAAGAACTTCATGAATTATTGTTTACGGCTTATCAAATTGTACGGCTAATTTGCGAGTGCTCGTTGAAGGAGTAACGTTTACAGCATTCAAAATATTTTCCTCTAATTCCACTGTACGCATTGTTCTTGTCAGACCAGCATCAGTACTTTTTTTCTTAAACATTCCTAAAGTTATAAAGAAAGTCAATATTATTACCTTAGTAACCGAAATCACTCACCATTCTTTCTTAGACCTTGATCAACTCGTTGAAATGTCTTCTGATTTGGAATAGTACGATCTCGTGATATAATCTTCTTGCTTCCAAAGTATTGCAAGAGGCACGACCATACTTCAGATGCATATCTGCATATTCAATAAGAGTGAATTCCATATTTCGAATAAGTTTACAATTCAAATCATCACGAAATCCAAAAATCAGTAAATTTAAAGTAAATTAATGTCGATCAATGTATCAGCGATGTGACAAATGTCAAGTTATAAAAAATGCAGGTTATTTATTTATTTCAAGGAATGTTTGACATATTTTTGAGTGAAGATAAATAAAATGAACAAGAAATAACATTATACCTCGTGGGTCAATAAACTCACTTAAGTTTGCAACATTTTTTAAATAATTAATATGTTTTAATTTGGTTTTCCTAATTTATTATTAAAAGAGTGTTTTCTCGTAAAAATTCGAAAAAACACTGGCTTACTTTTTTTTAATAATTTATTAATTATGAAACATTAATTCGTTTATTATTTTTTTTCTCGAAAATAGTTCATTTTATCGATATTAAACAAGTATACCTTTTTTTTAGGTGAAGGTTCAAGCTACCCCAAAAATATCTTCATCATACAGGGTGTTAAAAATTTAGGCGTTAAGGTGTACAACTTAGTCCGTCCCTGGTAAACTAAACAAGCTAAATATGTTTCAAGGATACTATTTTAAGAGGCCGTTACTATTGGCCATCATACTGAATTTTTATTAAATTATATCAAGTACTTTAAAAGTTATTCAAGAAAAACTTATTTCCAGCGGCGTCCTTTAGGGGTTCACATCTCCGTAACGAGGGTCTGGAGGAAAAAAATTTATAGGAACTTGTCATGTTATTTTTTCGTCTTCTATCTGAATCCGAGAGATTTCCCACATTTTTCCGGACACCTTGTATAAAATTGTTTTAATTACTGTAGAAAGGTATCATCCACATCTATGTAGTATTCCAATTTTTTTAGCTATTTTTTTGCAAGTGTAATTGTTGTGTTCATTAAATTTAAGATTCCTGTCTATTATTATACCTAGATATTTAATTTTTTGTACTAATTCAATGCTTTTACCATCCATTTTTGTAGCAATACTTTTATCGGTTGAGTTTTTTATAAATTTATTCTTTCCAATTATCAGTCTCTTTGTTGTTTGTACATTTAATTTTAATTTATTTACTTACAGCTGTAACGACCCTTTTTCGTGTTGTACTAAATTATACTTTAATTTTAGATCTTTCATTCATTTAGTAGTAAATATAAGAAAAAGTTTTTAAGTTTTGCATTATAGGATTGAGATTGCGCAAATGCCTGGACGCACCCCTGAATGATTTATTCTGGGGGCCTCAATTTTTTTTCCACTTCCTGCAGAATGTTGTAGCGGGAAGCATTGTTTTGGGTTATCCCTAAATTTTTTGTAATAGTGCCATCAGTTTTGGTAGTAAGTTACCTTTTAATTCGTAATATTTAAAATTAAAACATTTGCTCTTTTGCAGGTACTATTTTACTATTATCATTACTATTATAACTATTTTTTTTTTTTTAATTTTTAATGGAACTTAATTTGCTTTACTTACTTACGCACGTTTTCTCTTCATTCTTATTGTATCAATTTGGATTACCTTTTAAATTGGAATTTTTGATACAAGAATTTCAACGAATGCCATAAAATTATTGGATAGAAAATTTTCATGAATAAATTTAAGAATAGTTCCAGTTTGGCAGTTTGGGGGTGTGGCTGGTAAAGATTGCACAATATTTATGCAATCCTGACCTCACCTAGTTGACAATTCCGACTCGTGTGAATCCTAAGGTTATAAAATGTTAAGTACAAAAATTACGAATGTAATTATTTAATGATTTTTTTATACTTTAAGAATAGTAATAAGACTACTTAAGATGATAAATAAACTTAATTGCACGTTAATATTTCTTTTATTGTCATAAACACTATTATTGTTCATTAACTAGGTTTAACTGGTCCTATAACAAAGATAGTTTGGCGCTCGTGTTTTTCATTTCATTATTTTTTTTCATTGCATTTTTTACTAATTAGGTGAAGGGAAAATAATGAAGCAAATTGGAATCAAGCAGCATTTTAGATATTTGAGCAAATCAGTTTATTTGAACCTACCCCAATTTAATCAACCGACTAGAGTCAAAGGCACAAATTAGTGGTGAAAGGTTAGTATCTCAATTAGTTATATGATTTGTGTTAGGGAGAACTTTACCTAATTTCATTATTACGTTATTATAATATTCAAATTACATCATATCAAATGGAGTTATTAAATCATCACCACGTTTTGTTATTACAATTTGGCGTTATTTATTGAAAGTTATTATACATCCATTTACTAATATTCTCTAAATTTCATTTAAATTCTCTTTAATTTTTTGTTTATTGTCACCTGATATGTATATTACTTTGTCATCAGCAAAAAAGGTGTTACAATATTTCAAAATCTTTTTTACATCATTTATGTACAGAATAAAGAGAAGTGGCCCTAAGATGCTTCCCTGAGGAACTCACAGTTTGGCCTATCACTACACTAAACAAATCATTATCACTGGCTTCTTTCTACTCATTTAACATATACTGCAGAGTTGTTTCACAATTGTAGTTTTGCCTAAAACCAGGCTGGAATTCACTTAATGTCCTTTTGGGTAACATATTCTAATAATTGGATATAATCAGTCTTCTCCAGTATCTTGGGAAATGATGGTAGTATATTGAGTGGTCTAAATTGTTCCATGTTTGTAGTTCTAGATATTTCTGGAATTGGCACTATGGTTGCAATTTTCAGTCTTTCTGGAACTATTTCAAGTGAAGTGTTCATAATATTAAGAAACATATTTTTTCTAGAGTCAAACGACCATTTTACTATTTCCATAGTAATCTCATCCGGCCTTTATTTGGTAGGCTAAAAATGATTTTTTTCAACTGCTCTTCATCTAATAATTTAAAGCATGCTATCCTTGTTTCAAGTTATTATTTTCAATATCTGCATTTTTATGTTGGACAATACTGTTTCTAATATATTGTTAATACTTTCTATATAGTATTGGTTAAACTTTTCCGCAATTTTATATTTATCGCTATATAGTTCTTTCCCAAGTTCAATGTTTTTACATATATTTTTAGGCTTTCCTGAGACTATATTTTTTAATGTTTACCACATTTTTCTAGGTTCATGTTTGTTGTGATCCACTTCGTCATGAGTTCTGGTGTTGATTGAGGAATCGTTTAAGATACGCAACGGTACGGTAATATCCGTAGACAAAGTTGGGTCTCAACTAGAGACGGCGCTTGTAGTAATGTGGGTCTCAAATGTTTAGTCGCTTGTTAACTCACGCCGTGAAAGTGTCTATGTAGGGTAAGGTCGGGTAAGAGTACGCGTTCTGTAAGAGTACGCGGTGTCGTTTTTGTGTATTTAACAGCATGCCGCCACCTGTTAACTACCACGATAATGTTCCATTTAATGTAGTATGTCTGATGGTAACACAGATTTTTGTAACCGCTTGAGCTATTCGGTAAAATTGAGTTAGTATTCAAAACTTTGTTAGTCACTGTAACTTTTGCAGCGAAATAAATAAGCCTTAATTAATGCTGTGAGTTAAAAGACAAAGTGCTTGTAAATTCGGCACGTTAACTGTAGTGTTTGGTAAGTTGTTTTACTTTTTATTTCATGTTTTCGTATTATTTGAGCAGACCATTACTAATAAATGTCATTTATGAACCAGTTTATAAGAGTGCGTATTTTAAAGTCTTTAAGAGTACGCAGTCCGTACTCTTACAAACCTACTGCGTACTCTTACAAGCAGACAAATCTAAAGACTAAAATGACGTTTTCTAAGATTGGTATAACATCACAAAGTAGTAATAATACGTATCGTTTTTCCTATAGGAATAACGAGCTATGGCGTATTATAAAAGGACAAGTGAACGTAAATTGGTTTTCACCGAGGATCTTCTCCTAGAAATCCGTGAAATGATCGAAAATGGCCAAAGTAAAAGAAGTGTGGCTAAGGAATTTGGTATCCCAGAAGCTACCCTGCGCAAAAGACTGAACGCTGGAACAATACCTTTATCGTTAGGTCGCTTCAGCTGTACTTTTTCATCAGAAATGGAAGCTCAACTAGCCGATTACGTCAAAGGTATGGATTTTTTTTTTATGATTGTGGACCTGAACAGGCTAAATAAGGCCTATCGTGGTAAAGCACTCAGGGACACTTAGGAGGATGGATAGAGGGATAATGAATTGCCAATAGATGCCTATGAACAGCTACCTTAAATTTTCTCATATCATAAGTGAGAGGAAAACAGGAACTAAGGAGATCATTCCAGAGTTTAGAAGCCGTGTAGAAAAATGTGGATTGCGCCCGGTTGGTACGACAAGTGGAGATTTGTACTGCATACTGATGATGTGAATGAGCGAACCGAGTGTTTCTCGCAAAGATAGCCGGAGATGGTATCAAAGAATGTAATTCACCAGCACAATAGCCGTTGTAATAACGATAATACAAAGAAAGAACTGAAACCATCCTTCTATGCTCAAGGGACTGTATGTGAGAAGTTAAGGACGGGTCATTTATAAGCCTAATCGCTCTCTTTTGAATACGATCAACGATATCGAGAGCGTATTGGGGAGCACTAACCCAAAGGTGAGAATTATATTCCAGATGAGGCCGAATTTGGGCCTTATACAGCAGAAGGAGTTGTCGAGAGGTAAAGTACTGCTTAGATCTGTACAAAAAGTCTATTTTACGACCAGCTGTCACCGGACTGCTCTACTGTATTGTTCCAAACTTGGGTCACATATGTAAGAAGATCGCCTGTTGAACGACTTTGCCTAAACCCATATTGGTGGTCACTAAGAAGTTTGTTAGTTTCAAGGAACGTGAGCAGTTGCTGATTGATGGCTTTTTCCATGATTTTAGACAGAATGGAAGTGATTGCAATTGGTCGGTAGTTTGAGGGATAGGTATTATCGCCTTTTTTGGGAGTAGGTTAAACATTTGCTAATTTCCATGATGAAGGGAATTCCCCAGAAGACATAGAGATCGTATAGAGCTTAGATAGGACTGGTACTAGTTCGGGGGAGCATTTCTTTAAGACAATAGCTGGGATACCGTCTGGGCCAGTCGCCTTATTGAGATCAAGCCTACTGATGATCGATTCCAAGAGCTTGTACCGAAAATGAATTGGTTTCATAGCGTATGAAGAGGAGTTGACTAGGGGCACTTCTTTTCCAGAATCGTTGAGACACGCGTTTGATGCAAACAAATCCACAAAAACATTGGCTTTGTCTACAGAATCAACAACTACCGATGCGTCAATAGACGTCAGGGGGGAAAATGAAGACGTTCCAAAAGTTTATACTAATGGCTTTAGCTAAAGACCAAAATTTACGACTGCCTAAAGGAAATGTAGCTAGTTCATTGCATTTTCGTTGTTCGAACAACTTTTTAGTTTGAGTGATTTCACTTTTGTAGATATTTCTAGCACCAACGTATTCTACATGACTTTCGACCGATTTATTAGATTTCCACTTAATGTAATATTTATTTTTTAAAGATATTGCATCAGCACAAGCCTTATTGAACCAGGGTTGGGAAGTGAATGACCTATACGGTACTGTTTTTTGGGTATGTATAACTCTATTCCCATGAGGATGACTTCAGATACTGAAAGTGCGATGTCCGAAGAAGAGGACGACTTAAAACAATATTCACGCCATGGAAAGGTTGCAAAGAAATCTCGTAAATCACTCCATCGAGCTGACTTAAAACACCACAAGGTTCTATCGGTTTTGCCAACAACAGTGGAATTAGGTACAGTAGAAATGATTTTAATTAGACAATGGTCGGAAAGACCTAAAGGCCAAAGAACGGAAGTTTTATAAACAAGAGGGTTTGATGTAAGAAAGAGATCTAGAAGATGTGGAGTATGGTCAGGGTTATCAGGGATTCTTGTGGGTTCAGAAATCATTTGTGTGAGATCACATGAAATAGCAATTGTTTCTGCACTATGACCAGCGGGATTAGTAGTAGACGAAAACTGAAGCCAATTAGAGTTATGAACATTGAAATCGCCTACAATTGAGATATCGCAAGATGGAAACTGAGACAGCAGATAGTCAACTTTCATACTAACGTAATGGAAGAAGTCTTGAAAGTTATTGTCATTAGGAGACCTATAAATGCAACAGTACAATTTCACAAAATTAGGACCAAAATGTTTAAACCAAATCACGTCAAAATTTTTATTTTCTAAGGAAGAAACCCTCTTGCAAGCAATTCTGTCCTTGATGTAGGCACATACGCCTCCTTTATATCGAAAGTTAGAGTGAAGGTGGTATTGAGGAAATTGCAAGTCGGGTGACCCGGAGCTTTCAGAGCAGACTTGTGTTTCAGATAGAAACAGAATATCAGGTTGTAATTGTTCAAGATGTTGGTGAATAGCATTAAGATTAGACCGAGGTCGCTTGGGCCCTGCCCTTCCGGACATCCGAATGGGGCAGGATTTTACGTCCGGAATTTATTACCCTAGAAACCACAGCCATCTTATTTTTTTAATTTGGGACTTTTAACCCGATAGGAAGGCAGTGAGGGCGAGAAGGAAGAATAAGGATGAGAATAGATTAAGGATGATGGAAAATGTCCCCGGCAGCCCTTACCGAGCTCAGAAAATCGGAGACCCAATATTAAGGAGCCCATGGTAAGGGTGGTGGTACCTCCCCGGCTAGCATGGGGTATACATGCAACCTAGGTATATCAATTAAGGCTTTTCTTACTAGGAATGTTCTTTTATTTATCTCTTTATCAGTAATATTTACCTTTTATAAAGGAACGACTATTGAACACTAGCTAACATAACACATTACTCTCAATATCATTATAATTCGGGATTACCAGGTCTATTTATGATGTACTTCCTTTTGGTGGAATATGTATATTCCCTCTGCATGTTGTTTCACCTCTCCGTCGCTAATGCACCTTTCTAATCTCTTCGAATATGTACAAGTTTTATTGTACTGAATGTTACAATCTCCAATCTTATTATTGATTTCTCATTATTACTTACAATGTTGTTACACCATTCCTCAAAGAAGTCCAAAAAGATCCATGTCCTCCACTTGGAGAATGATACACTACTCCAATTTTGTACTTTTTTTTTTATTTGCAGTAATTATTATCATGAGTAGCCAATAGTTCATTTGCAATGTCTTATTTTCCAAGTACTTCATATTTTATGTCACTTCGAATGTATACTATTACACCACCTGTTGCTCTGCTTACCGAATCCATTCTACATGTTCTATAGTCTCCAATTTGTCTTTCATAATCATCATATTTTCGGTTAAATGTGTCTGTTAAACAGATAATTTCTGGACTCTCCTTTAACACAAATGTTCAATTTCATTAAAATTTGCTATTAGACTTTGAGCATTTTGCAGGTATATTTTCCCATTTTTACTCTCACTTAATTTAGTAGATCTTACATTTTTTTATTGCTATTGATGCAGTTTCTCGTTTGCTTCTTTGTTCAGATCACCGTAGGAATCAATGCGAATCCTTACAGCTTGCGTCTTTCTTATCAATACCTCACAGTCATAATCATAGGGTGTGTGATCTGTTTTTAATGATGTCATATTTTTCATTTACTTCTGTGCAATTAGGACAGTTTTTCTCTTTATTTTCACATTCATCAGCTTTATGTTCTTTAGCGCCACACTTCATACACACAGCTTTTTTGCTGCATTCTTTTGAAAGCCTGCACTGTAAGGTTATTTTGATGCACCGTGTATGTGTAGTATTTTGATAACGTATGTAACGTGTTTTGAATGTAGCTGAAGTTAGTTTGCATGAAAAACATTTTTTTTTTGTGAATGCGTAATGTAAGTTGGTGTAATTGATACGCCACTGGAATTTAGTGAGGCATTGGTTATCGTGTGAAGTAATAGTTGAATGCTGTAGAAAGATTCTCGTGTTGAAAGCGTTAAATTTGGTTGAAAAATAATGTTTTGAGTAAATTTTTATTGATATGGCACTGGTAAAACTACTGTGTATGAAGGAATTTGGACTAAAGAAATGGTTGTAGAAGTATGAGTTTATGATATTTTGATATTTTATTAACGTACAGTAAAAGAATCTGTGTGCATATTTTTGTTTGTAGAAATTTTGTAATGTGGTGCAATAATGGTAAATCGCATGTTCAAGAATGAAGTTGATAGAATGTGAGGGAGTTTGCTAAATTGTGCGGAAATAGAATTCGCCCACATGTAAAATTTGCATAGAAAGTTGAGATATAATCTAGTTAATCTAGAGTGTGAATGTCATTGCAATTGATGATTTCTTCCGAAAGTTTTTAGTGGATTTACAAAGTAATTCACGATGGCTACGTTTATTGCGCATCGCTGGTGTCTTCTTCTACGTTGGAACCTTCGAGGCGGCAAAGAAACGCACAAAATACTCAGCGTCAAATTTGACGGGTGAGTTACTTGGTTAGAGGTTTTGAGAAAGAGTCGCGCGCGCGTTGCACAACTGTAGAATGGTTAGTGACGGAATTTATTTGTGAAAATTATAATGTTGGCAGAGCATGCATAGTGACTGCATTAACCCATAAGCGGATAAGTTGTATAGACATTCACAAATAAATAATTTAATATATTGTGAGTTGAAAGAAAACATTAGTGATTTTCTTCAAGAAATAAAAAGTGCTTAGGCAGATTAGAAGTTAACACAGCAAATATTTTGTTATTAGTGTTCAACTGTGGGACGCGTGACTTATTATTATTATAAAGAGAACTGAAGGTAACCATTTAAGTGACCGAAAGAAAAGTTGTAAAATTTAGTTATTGGTGATCATCATTGATATTGAATGTGTACAATCGTGAGCAATACCAAATTGATTGTATAAAAGCAAATAAGAAATTGTGTGTATGTAAGTAACTATTTTTCATTGTAGTAAACGTTTTGAAGGGCAAACATCACAGTATAAGGTGATGTGATGTTAGGCTAAAGAGCCCCTATACCAGGTATGCGAGTGAACAAACCATAGACACTGCGTTAGTGAGTATTACAGCCGAGTGCCTAGGACGAATACGGCTATCTCTTGTGTTTTGTGCATAGTGCATCTAAGAATTTAAAAAGAATTACCGAAAGCAGATCATGTGAACTGCAATTACCGCACCGAAAAGGATTAATTAATGTAATACGTAAGAATTAGATTTAAATTTTATTAAATCAAGACAAGTACTATTATCTTTTAAGTACATTGTTTTTTTTTTGTGATTGTTGCGTTAATTACGGTTCATTCAAAGAAAATAAGGTGATCGAACTTTAGTTATTTTGTTGTTTTTAGTGTTAGGAATTGAAGAATTTTAGTCTTAATGTATTGGTGAGCGAATTTGTCAATATATATCCACTGTTTAATTTATTTGGTCGTTTATTTGTGTCAATTATGTTCCTAACTGGTTACACCTTCTGATAAGTGAAATTAGTCTGCATATTTTCGAATTTAAAGATCGATTGGAAATTGCATAATGAGCCAGATCCATCACATTCTTTCATTTTAGCTTTAAAATATTAATGCAGAACACTACTAACAAAGTACTTATTATTCTTTGATTATTTTTTTTTTATTCAGCATAAATTACAGTTTTGAAGTATTAAAGTTTAAACCTATTAATGAATGTGTAAATACGGTTTTAAAGATAAAGTAGTAATAAAATATAAAGATATTATTGATGATACAAGCACTAACCGCTCTATGTTTGAATTATTCAGCAATCAACGAACATTTTGATGAGATAACAATTTATCGTTAAACCGATTTCGTTTATTTTATATAGAATTTCTAAATTGGGAATATGTAATTAATTCAAAGTTTTATAATAGTTAGAAATATAAATTTACAAGTATGCGAGAGATACTTAAAAAGTATTCAAGTTAACGTCTTGCGGTTTGGGAATTTTCATTTGTACAGGGTGTGTTTAATAAGTTTACGACGACTCCTGTATTTCAGAATTTTCTTAAGCTTTTGGATCGATTTATTTTGAAGTGTTGTTGAATTTGAGCGGTGAATGGTTTTACTGAGTAGGCTGCAATTTTGTCTTCCACAATCAGATAGCATTAATTTACCATCCCGTCTAAGACTATTTATTTTAGCAAAAGTTAAGATTGTGGTGGTGCCTAGAGACAATTTTTTCTGGACTGAACTTTGTGAATTGTAGATTAATGGTAAGGTGGTTGAAACTACTTTTCAATCATTTTACTCCTTATATCGACCACGCCCATTTCCACTGTAGCTGGCTTGACAACCCGCTTATTTCGGTAAACATATACGATGAATGAACTTTTGTAAGTCCTTTGTTACTTCATTTTGTTGCTGTTTTTTAGGGTTATTTATGTTTTTTGCCACTTCTGCCTATGATTTATTTTCAGTTTCTCTCATTCTGGCATTGTGTTCGATTTTTTTTTTAGTCCTGCCCTGTGGAAGCCGAGCTGTCTGTCATTTTGATGAATTTGATTGAGAATTTTTTTCATCTCAGCGTTTTCACTTTCAGTCTTTCACATTTTTCTATCACTAATTTTAGTAGTTTTATCACTGTACTTTCATTTTCTTCACTTAAATTTATAGCACAGGGTTCTTTAATGCTATCTTGTGAGCCTTGCCTTATTTTTTCCATAATCACATATTCCACACACAAACTTTAATCTTCCGTTTTCCAATAGTTTTATTTGCTCATCATTATTCTCAGTGCACTTCTTATGAAACCATCTCTCACAATCACCACTAGATGTAATACTATAGTCTCTACTTCCGAATTTTTTTTTCACATTTACCACACGCGTCATTGGCGCTTACCGCTATCTTTATTCATTGTCTACATTTAAATAGGTTGGTTAATCTTTCTCTTCATAATTGTTTGCTGCGGTTGATAAAAGGAAACATGACAGGTAAGCGTTTCGTCTATGGGTTTGTATCTATGGTAAGCATGACTACTCTATAATTTTGCTTTCTTAACTCTACGAAAGAACTAAAAAAAAAGGCATCGGACGAGAAATAGTATGAGCATCACGAACGTTTAAAGTTTAACTGTCTTGGACAATATTGGAGACTGAGTGAAATTGTCTTGAACGAGTAAACGGCCAATAATACATCATTTATTACCAAAATTAAATTATCTCCCACATTAATTTTGGTTAATAAACGTCACTCTTTCTTTACCTAATTTCCTAGTAATTTTTAAAGTAAAGTAATGTAAATTATTATTTACAGATGCAAAAGGTCTTAGTGAATCACAAAGAATTGAAGCCATACGATACCGAATTCAAGTTAACCTAGAAGATTACATCAGCGCTCGGCAGTATGATAGCAGAGGACGTTTTGGTGAACTATTATTAATGCTACCAGCTCTTAAAGCAATTACTTCGCAAATTAATGAACGGATACAGTTTGAAAAACTGTTTGGAGTTGCAAATATTGATAATCTGTTACAAGAAATGCTTCTTGGAGGTAACTTGTTTCTTTTATTGATATTAGGTGTCTATAGAAAAATGTATCCTCAGCTCAAAAAAATCAAACTGAAGATATTTGATTTATCAAGCTGTTAGGGGTAAATAGTTCTATAGTGATTATGCTTTCCCTTAATTTTTTGTTAGTATTTCTTATCCGCTGTAATAATCATCAAACTATCACCTGCTACTTAGATTTATTTATTCATGGACACTCTTATAAGTTTGATTACTCAATATTTCTAAATTAAATCTGAAGTTTGCACACTTTTGTCTTTTCTTCCAAATTTTCATCTTTAACATGCACTTATAGTTGGTTGTTTATCAACAGTAGATTTTGTTACTATAAAATTGGAGCAAATCAAAATTTAATATGAAATTTTGTCCCTCTTTCTGCACCGAGTTAACACCATTCATCGTGCATAGGGAGTGTAAGTAGAGGGCTTATATCTACATTAGATTTAATTTTTTTCTTTTAATTTGATGGCATGTGCATGATTTACAATTGATGTATGTGACAGATTTTTTACACGCAAGCCATATATCATTACAAAAGTTACTGATTACGAGGATAGTTACGTTAAGGAAGTAGGGGAGACTGGCCTAAAATGACACACCCAGGTAAAATGACATACCCCTATATTTTTGAATTTGGCGCTTTGAAGAGGCTTCAGCTGATTCTAGTTAAGCTTTGTGTTGGCAACACTGCAATCCTACAAAACCCGCCGATTCTGTTATGAACGGTGCGACGGTCGTGAACGAATTTCGGAAATGTAAGTATCCAATGTAATATTTTCGACTAGATTAAACCGAAATTCTGTAAATATTTTGAAAGCAAATTGAACCGCGATTATTGCTAATGTTAATGTGGTCATACTTGTTTATTTTCGCCACGGTTTACCAAATTGTTTTTCATGCATGCAAAAGGAGGTTTAGTTTATACAAAAATGTGTGACTAGGGTAAAACGACACACCATGTATCAGGGGAACATGGCATACTATGTCATTTTGCCCTAATATTTATCCGTTCAACGCATTTGATAGAATTTCATATTTCTTTTACCTACATGGTTGGAAACTATAAAAGAAAAAGTAATTGGCAGAGCTGGAGTGAGGATGCAATGCAGCGTGCTATTGATAGTGTCAATAGTGGTGAAGCAGGTTGGCTTAAAGCATCCAAACTCTATGGGGTTCCACAAGCTACACTTCGGAGAAGAGTTCAAAATAAAAACATAACTGTTCGGGTAACAAAAAGGGATTAGGTCGGTATCAGACCACTTTCGATGCAAATTTAGAAAGAGAAATTGTGGTCCACATTAATCTTCTAGAATCACGCCTATTTGAACTGACCCCGACTGACGTGCGCAAATTAGCTTATGATCTGGCCGAAAGAAATGGCCTGCAGCACCGCTTTAACAAAACTAATAAGATAGCTGGTTGGGATTGGTTAGTGGTTTCGGAAAGAAATGTAGACATTTCTTTAAGAAAACCTGAGCCCACTTCAAAAGCACGTGCTATGGCATTTAATAAACCTCAAGTGGCAAAATTTTTCGCAACATATCAAACGATTTTGGAAAAATATAACGTTCAACCGACCAGAATTTATAATGTTGATGAAAGCGCTCTATCTACGGTACAAAAACCTCCCAAAGTATTTGCTCAAACTGGAAAAAAACAAGTTGGTGCACTTACTAGTGCTGAGCGGGGAATTCATGTCACTATGGTATGCTGCATGAGTACCACAGGCCACTTTGTACCTCCTGCTTTAATTTTTCCACGGAAAAGATGGAAGGTTGAATTATTAGATGGAGCACCTTTAGGAACATTAGGAATGAATCAAGAAAATGGATGGATGAATAGTGAACTGTTTGTGAAATGGTTACAACACTTTAAAAAATTCACCAACCCCTCATTGTCCGATAAAGTGCTGTTCATTGTCGACAGGCACTCCAGCCATAAGGGTATCGTAGTTTTAACGTTTGCTAAAGAAAACGGCGTTATAATATTAAGCCTCCCCCCACACTGCACCCATAGGATGCAACCTCTGGATGTAGCTTTTTATGGACCAATGAAAACCTATTATGACCAGGAAGTTTCTATATGGCTTAAGACACATCCTGATAGGGTACTTTCACAATTTCAAATAGCGCGATTATTTGCAGCCGCTTATTCCAGGTCTGCGCAAACTGCAATTGCCGAAAACGGTTTCTTGAAAACTGGAATTTGGCCAGTAAATCCCAATATTTTCCCCGACTATCTATTCGCACCATCAGAAACTACCAATATCAGACAAGCAGAGATTTATAATGATGAAAATGCAAATAGCGAACAAAGTAACGCCAATGTCAATGATGAAGATGTGATACATCGCAACGTCGAGGTTGGACGTGCTGAAATTTCTGAACAACGAACACCTGAAAAACAAAGCACTGCTTCATCTTCATGTTGTAACCTAAACAATAGCAAAAAACACTATTTATTTTCTGTTGACCAGATTTCTCCAGTTCCGCAAGCAGTTTTAAGCACTACAAGAAAACGTAAGACCAATGCAGCTGAAGAGCTTACAGGGACACCAAATATGGAAGAAGTCAAAGCAAGGCAGTTGACAAAATTGAGAAAGAAAAGGTGGCGAATTACGGCGCAAAGCTGAGAAGCCAAGAAGACAGTCCAGCCAGAAACCCTGAAGAAGGTGGCACAGAAAAAACAAAATATATCGCCATACAGCAAGAAAATGCACGAAGAGAATTGTTAATCGCGTATCTGATGACGATTCTGGTTCTGAAGAAGATCCATTTTTGCAAGATGACGACAGTGACGAAGATGCGGCTTGCCTCTATTGCAATTCACTGTTTTCAAAATCCAAAAGTCAAGAAAAGTGGATTAAATGCGTTAAGTGCAGAAATTGGGCCCACTGCAAGTGCGCTGATGTCTCGCCAAAGTGCAAAGTATATATTTGTGAGATATGTTCATAATTTTTTACTTCATTTATTCATTTCTTTATAGGTTTTTGCTAATAAAGTAAGTTTCTTGACTTTTTGGCGTGTTTTTGGAATTTTCTTGTACACATGTCATTTTACCCCTATGTGCTCCTAAAATGACATAATGAGGTGATTTTTAATTTTTTTAATTTAAAAAAATATATCTAAAGGTACTTAAGTATTTTTTCCATGGTAGTTATTATTGTTGATATATTATCTAACAATTGTATCAAAAAAATTAACTGTAACATAATTTCTAGCCATTCTGTGATCAAAAATGCTTAGGGTATGTCATTTTAGGCCAGTCTCCCCTATATTTTTTTATGTAGTACCTAAATTTCTGTCACATTTAAATAAAATCAACTTTTTGAACTTACGTCTTCTATTTTGCTATTATAATCTGTGTAAAGTGTGATTTGCTTATTTTTTGAACTTTCGTTTTATCTTCATCAATTTGACTGCGACATGATTTAAAAAATAACATATGAATTTTTTTATAGAAATAAAAAAGTTATACAGGGTGTCCCATAATAAACGTAAAAGATTTTCACAGTGCATTTTACCGCTTAGGATAAATCAAAAATGTCCAATAAATATATGTCTACAAATTCTTCCTAAAGGAGCTTACAACACCTCAAAAGTGGAACTTTAAGGGAGGTATTTTCAATATCGTTGGGAGTAAAAGTCTAAAACTTGGTATATACGCTAAAGGTTAAGTGATAAAACAGATTTTATGATCAAAACATGGCCTTTCGATCAGAAGCGTCTCAAATTGTGAAGGGGGCGGCAAAGTAAAAAATAACCTTACTAAACTTGTGACTTGCCTCAAGAAAAAAGATATTCTTATTTTACTGTGCTAGTATGCACTATTTTCAAATAAAATCAATTCAAAAATTACGTTACCGGAGCGAGCATTGGATAATTAGAATTTTCAAGCTGGCCCGAAAAATATACAAATCATACATAGCAACCATAACAACAAAACAATTGTTAGGAGAACTGCCAAAATAAAATGTTTTGCTAAAAGTTTTCTGTTACAAAAATTCAAGGTTTAATAAACCGTGAATTAGCTGACATACATTTTGTGTACGGTTTTTGCAATGGCAACGCACTAGCTTTTGGTAGAAGAATATAGGCGACGATTTCCTTAACATAGAATCTTTTCCACGTGTGACGGGACGACCGCCGATGAGAGCTCATAACTATTGAACAAGATCCACAATAATGAATATACCTAGATCAACGGTAATTGTAAAAAGTTTTAAGATGCCCCCTATTAAATTAATAAAAATTGTTCATTTTGGATAGGAAGAATGATTCAAATGCAGAGATTTTATCCGTTCCATTATCAACGTGTACAGGCCTTGAAACTAGAGGATTTTCAACATCGAATTCACTTTAGCGAATGAATTTTAAATAATCTAGTGAGTATTTTGTGGTCTGATGAAGCAACGTTTACTAGAAACGGAATGTTTAATGCATGTAAAACACATTATTGGGTGGGCGAACGCCAACCCTCATATGATTTGATGAAGTAATTTTCAAAACAGCTTTTCTATCAATTTATAGACTGGAATTGTTGGAAGTCAGTTAACTGACCCTACTAAGATACCGGCTCATATTAATGCTAACCAATAATTAAATTTATTAGAAAATGAATTTCCTGACTTATTAGTTGACGTACTGTTAGGTGTACATCAGAGACACTATTTTCAGCATGATGGAGCATCCGTTCATTCTAGCCGACGAGTACAAAATTGGTTAGATGAAAATTATCCAGGAATATGTATGTGCCGATATGGACCGATGGTGTTGCCAGTGCAATCACTAGACCTGAATTCACTGGATTATTATTTATGATACACCAAAGTCATTTTCAATTTCTTCATACCTCCAAAGCTATACGACGTTTAGCTAGAATGCGTATAGAACAAAAACTTGTTTATACTCTTAGCCTTTTATTTAAATCAACGACCACAATATGTATCATATAATGGGTATATAATTGGACGTATATGTTGCAACCAGTGTAGTACCACAGGTATAAAACCTGGATCCGCTATTATTTCTGCTTTTCATCAACGATTTAGCAAGGTTCTTGCCTCCCATAAATTACTATTTGTGAATGATCTAAAGTTACTCATGTTTCTTTGAAGATTGTAAAGAACTTCAACATCAAGTTAATATATTGTTTAATTGGTGCCTGATGAACTGTTTACACTTCAATATATCCAAACATTATAGTATTACTTTCAGTAGGTAAAGTAACCAATTACAATGTTCTCACTCAATCCATGCCGTTCATTTGGAACGCAAATTAATTATCAAGAATTTGGGTGTATATTTTGATAACCAACTTACCTTTAATCAAGATATTAATAACATAATTAATGCAGCTTACCGTGCCTATGGGTATAGTATCTATAACTGTCGAAATTTCTACGACATATGTGCATAGACAACATTATACTTCACTTATGTTAGATATAAATTTTAATTTGGATCTCTCGTTTGAAACCCTATTTATTCTAAGTAGAACCACTCAATTGAAAGGGTCCAAAATTTTTGCGTCTTCCAATTGACGGTATATATCCTTCTCAAGGCACTACACAGAACTTCTTTTTAGATTTGAATTAACTTCACTAAAATTTGTAGGAGTCAACCCAGTGTTCTGTTATTGTACAAATTATTAAATTATAAAATTGATAGTTTGGAATTACTAATTAACTAATTTAATGTTAAAGGCATAATAAAATCGTGGTGCAGTAATTTTGATAAAATTTATTGTGATGTTTTTAACTCTATTGAAAAGAAACTGAAAAATCTATCAAGGGAATACCTGTGTAATTGTTACACCGTCTATTATTTTTATGGTTTTTGTTTTTATTTCTCATTTTATATTTATATTTTAGAAATTTATAATATTAGAATAAGCATTGCGACGCATTACCGACAGTAGGGTGTGTCTAACAGTGATGGTTTAAGAATGATTTAAGGAGTGATAATTAAAAAAGTTATTTTTGCGCGTGTCAACAAACGGCAAGTAAAGAATTAAAGGAATAATAACAGAGTACGAGAAACCAGTAAACGGTAAGAAAACCAATCCAAACAAGTAAAAAGTTAAAAGCAAGGTTAAGGGGAAATAAGGGACAAAATGCTACCGTGAAAGAACGTTGAGAGCCAAAAGAACTACTAAGGATTAAAAGAACTACTACGTGGCAACTAAACTACGGTGGAATAGTCAACTAGGAAGGAGGCAAAGAGAGAGAGTGGAAATAAAAAATAAAACACCAAGTGAAACGGAAATATATGAAAAATCAAATAAGGCGATGCAGCAGCGTTACGTCAATATAAGATTTGTGAGAACAAAAGACGTCCAGGAAGAGAAAAGAAACACCTGAGGAATTTGAGAAATGGGAGGAAGATCTGTTAGCCGAATTCTAAAACTTCCGAGAACACCAAACAAAAGGGCGGAAGAGAAGCCAGAACCACAGGAAAAAACAACCACTAAAGATAAAGATATAGAAGAAGAAATACTGCTAAAGCCTACAACAAGTAATCCACAAGGAGAAGAGAACATTAGACAAAGGCCAGAAAAAATGGAGCTTGAATAGATGAAAAAACTTTACACATAATTAAGACGGGACATCAAAGAAGATATGGAGGAGAATATGAAGGAGTGAATTACGGAGATATCAACGCTAAAAAGTGAGATGAAAAGAAAGGAATTAGAATGGAGGGTAGAAAAAAAGGAACTGCAGACAAAGATAGTGAACCTGGAAGATAAAATAGAACAACTGGATAAAGAAAAAAGAAAGAAGAACATAATAATAACAGGAATTCAGGGAAATGGAGGAAATGCTAAAGAAGAAGTAGAAAAATTTATTAAGGAAAAAATGGGATTAGAACAGAAGATTAAGGAGGTATACGTAATCGGAAAAGGACAGAAAAAAGGACAGGAGTGAAGTTGAAATACTGGGAAGATAAACTGGAATTACTCAAAAATAAGAAAAACTTACAGAACACACAGATTAATATTGACAATGATCTAACGATGAAAGAAAGAGGCGTTAATAAGAGAGGAAGCAGGAAGAGTAAGAAATGAAACAAATTTCGTAAAAGTTGGTTATAAGAAACTTACAGTAAATAGAGAGGTATTCATATGGAGTAAAGAAGAGAATTACCTCCAACCCTCACCATCAAAAAACTAGCTGATGTAGGCGGTGTAGGTGGGATGCACCTACCACTTAGTCCGGAAAAAGTTGAGGGGGCACGCAGATTGACAACTAGGCAGCGGAAAAAAAGGAGTTAGTAGATAAGAGAAGGACAAAGGAAGAGTTAACAATAGGAACATGGAACCTGCAGGGAACACGCTATGAGGGGGCATTGAAAATTTTATCCCTAATTAAGAACCTTTTGACAGCAATTTTTTAACCCTAACTATTATTGGTAGTATTAAGGACCTTTTTGTTTTTATTAGCTTACGCCAGGGACCGTATTTATTACTCTTATTTTTATGATTTCTTTTGGGGTTATTTTTCAAACCTTATGGTAGTATTAAGGAACTTTTGACAGTTAGGACCTTTTTTTGTGATTGCTAACGTGAGCACTGTATTTAGGGATGGGGGTTGCTCTAGGGATAAATCTTAGGGTTGGACCCGAGGGCTGGACTAGGGGTTAGTCTTAGGGTTACCTTCACTTACGCCTTCACTTACGCCTTCACTTTCGCCTTCACTTTCGACTTCACCTTCGCCTTCACTTTCGCCTTCACTTTCGCCTTTACCTTCACCTTCACCTTCACCTTTACCTTTACCTTTACCTTTACCTTTACCTTTACCTTTACCTTTGCCTTTACCTTCACCTTCACCTTCACGTTCACCTTCACCTTCACCTTCACTTTCACCTTCACCTTCACCTTCACCTTCACCTTCACCTTCACCTTCACGTTCACGTTCACGTTCACGTTCACGTTCACTATCACTTTCACTTTCACGTTCACGTTCACGTTTGCTTTCACTTTCACTTTCACTTTCACGTTCACGTTCACGTTCACTTTCACGTTCACGTTCACGTTCACGTTCACTTTCACTTTCACTTTTACTTTCACTTTCACTTTCACTTTCACTTTCACTTTCACTTTCACTTTCACTTTCACTTTCACTTTCACTTTCCACTTCTACTTCCACTTCCACCTTCACCTTCACCTTCACCTTCACCTTCACCTTCACCTTCACCTTCACGTTCACGTTCACGTTCACGTTCACGTTCACGTTCACGTTCACTATCACTTTCACTTTCACGTTCACGTTCACGTTTACTTTCACTTTCACTTTCACTTTCACTTTCACTTTCACGTTCACGTTCACGTTCACGTTCACTTTCACTTTCACTTCCACCTTTCACTTTCACTTCACTTTCACTTTCACTTTCACTTTCACTTTCACTTCTTTCACTTTCACTTTCACTTCTCACTTTCACTTTCACTTTCACTTTCACTTTCACTTTCACTTTCACTTTCACTTTCACTTTCACTTTCACTCACTTCACTTCTCCATCTTTCACTTCACTTTCACTTTCACTTTCCTTTTACTTCCTTTACCTTTCTCACTTCCTTCCACTTCCACCTCCACTTCCACTTCCACCTCCACTTCCACCGCCACTTTCACTTTCACTTCCACTTTTACTTCCACTTTCACTTTCACTTCCACTTCCACTTCCAGTTCCACTTTCACTTTCACTTTCACTTCCACTTTCACTTTCACTTCCACTTTTACTTCCACTTTCACTTCCACTTCCACTTCCACTTTCACTTTCACTTTCACTTTCACTTCTACTTTCACTCCCACCTCCACTTTCACTCCCACTTTCACTTCCACTTTCACTTTCACTTTCACTTTCACTTCCACTTTCACTTCCACTTCCACTTTCACTTTCACTTTTACTTCCACTTCCACTTTTACTTCTACTTTTACTCCCACTTCCACTTTCACTCCCACTTTCACTTCCACTTTCACTTTCACTTTCACTTCCACTTTCACTTCCACTTTCACTTCCACTTTCACTTCACTCTTCACTTCCTTCACTCCTTTCACTTCCACTTCACTTCCTTTCTTCCTTTCTACTTCCCACTTTCCTTCCACTTTCACTTTCACTTTCACTTCCACTTTCAGTTCCATCTTTCACTCTCTACTTTCCTCTCCCTCTTCCTCCACTTCCACTTCCTTCTCACTTCACTTCCACTTTACTTCCTACCTTTCCCTTCCCTTTCCTACTTTCACTTCCTCTTCCACTTCCTACTTCCCTTCCACTTCCTCCACTTTCCTTCCTACTTTCACTTCCACTTTCACTTCCACTTCCACTTTCACTTCTACTTTCACTTCCACTTTCACTTCCACTTTCACTTCCACTTTCACTTCCACTTTCACTTCCACTTTCACTTCCACTTTCACTTCCACTTTCACTTTCACTTCCACTTTCACTTCCACTTCCACTTTCACTTCTACTTTCACATCCACTTTCACTTCCACTTTCACTTTTACTTCCACTTCCACTTCCTCTTCCTCCTCCTCTTCTTCCTCCTCTACCGCCCCCTCTTCCCCCTCCTCCTCCTTTTCCTCCTCCTCCTCTGCTTCCACTTCCTCTTCCTCCTCCTCCTCTTCCTCTTCCTCCTCCTCTTCCTCCTCCCCTTCCCCCTCCTCTCGCTCTTCCGCTTGCTCCTCCTTTTGCTCCTTCTCTTGCTCCGCCTCTTGCTCCTCCTCTTGCTCCTCCTCTTGCTCCTTCTCTTGCTCCTCCTCTTGCTCCTCCTCTTGCTCCGTCTCTTGCTCCTCCTCTTGTCCTTCCTCTTGCCCCCCTCTTGCTCCTCCTCCTGCTCCTCCTCTTGCTCCTCCTCTTGCTCCTCCTCTTGCTCCTCCTCTTGCTCCTCCTCTTCGTCTTCCTCTTCCTATTCCTTTTCCTCTTCCT
>JARFJB010002320.1:2732500-2897500 GCA_036346205.1 Vesta saturnalis
CAAGTTTGAAATAAAAAATATTGACCGTCACTTATCAAGATAAAAACTACCCTATCTTTTAAGTTTGACCAAACAATACACATTTATAAGATTTAATCTAAATATTTGAAATTGCAAATGGGTAACTAACCACTGACCACCATAATTGACATCAATTTGTAATGCATTGAAATAATAAATAAAAATTTCTGTTGTGGAACAACACATGACTTTGCAACCTACAAAATGTAAATTAAAAGAAAAGAAATAATTTTAATAATTTTTACCTTCCAACCTGCATATACATATTTAGGTATAGAAGGTTATGCTATCGATTTTACTATCGCTAAATCGATAGTAAAAATCGATTGCCATGTGCGAACCTTAGCGAATTTCAGGCTTACATGACAGACACAAAAAGTTGACAGTAATCCTTCAATGTGTGCTAGAATTTTAATACATCGTAACTAGTTAAGTTTAAATCGAGTGTGACTTACCTCCTCGGTAACTCAATTGGAAGAGCTCTACTCTAGAACAGTAGAGGTCGTGGGTTGAAATATGCACTTTAAAAGTTAATTTGAAATAAATGCAGTTAATGATTATTGTTGATGTTCTGTTCATTCATTGAAAACAATTTCTGTATATATATATATATATATATATATATATATATATATATATATATATATATATATATACATATAGGGTGTATTTTAAAATCACCGAACGAAAACCGGAGATTCTATGATTCAAAATAAGACAAAAATTATCATAAACGCTTTTCCGAAAATGCTTCCTAATCGAGATACAGGTTGATTACAGAATAATTCGTTTAAGATTTTTTTAAGATTCCTCAAAAACTACAAAAGATATTACACTGAGATTTGGTACACCTAAATGTCTAATTAAGTAAAATTAATCAGGTGAGTTTGAGTCAACTGGCTCCATCCAGTGGCGTAGAATATGTTAAGTTAATCACTTTAAGTAGAAAAAACGCACGTCTCTGCTTTTTTTGAAGAAATATTTTTTTGTTAAAATCAATATTTAATTCTGCAAATAAAATCATACTTAGTATTTTTTCGATTCGGCATCCGTTTTTGAAATATTTTGCATTAACATAAACGACTACATTATTCAGTAATTAAATTTTAAATTAAATAAATCAGAGATTGCTTTGCATTTAACAGTTACGTAGTATCTTATGTTTGCTAAAATAGATGCATTTACGCGTGTTTTGTAATTCATTGTTTGTGTCTAATTACTGTGAAAAAATGAATTATTCCAAACGAGAACTGGTCGATATGCATTTATGTTATGGTAATACTAATTGCAATGCTCGTTGCAGCTGCTCGACTTTATGAACAAAGATTTCCAAATAGAAGACATCCACTTCATACTACGTTTAGAACCGTTCATCGTAACTTGTTAGAGTATGGAAGTTTAAAAGGAAAGAAAAATTCTCGTGTACCAGTTGAAATTGAGGAACAAATTTTAGATAGTTTATGAAAATTCATCAATAAGTACGCGTGAGTTAGGTTTGGAATTTGGTGTGTCGCATAGCCAGTCTTGGAAAGTTTTACGAGAACAAAATTTACATCCATTTCACCTACAAAAAGTGCATGCATTATTGCCTGCTGGCAATCCTCGTCGAATGAATTTTTGCGAATGGTTTTTAAATAAAAATGCTGAAGATGTACAATTGGTTAGAAACTTATTGACCACTGATGAGTGTATTTTTTCCCGAAATGGAATAATAAACTTGCATAATTCCCACAAATGGTTAGATGAAAATCAGCATCCAACTGTAGTTACAGCTCACCAACATAGATTTAGCGAAAATGTTTGGATAGGTATACTAGACGATCACCCAATCGGACCTATCCGTTTTCCGCAAAGATTTACTGGCGAATTCTATTTAAATTTTTTGAGAGATTCGCCAGAATTGTTTGTCGACGTACCCTTAAATGTTAGAATGAAGATGTATTTCATGCATGATGGTGCACCACCACATTCTACACGAAACGTCAGAGAATTTTTAAATGCATGGTTCCCTGGACGAGGACGTGAAGTACCGTGGCCAGCACGATCGCCAGATTTAAACCCTTTGGATTTTTTGTGTGGGGGTATCTGAAAACTCGCGTCTGTTCTGTTCAAATTGATAATCGAGAGCAACTTTGGAATCGCATACAGATGGCATGCGATGAGATTAGGATTATGCTACAAATTTTTCAGCGTGTTAGGTTGCATTTGTTAAGAAGAATACAAGTTTGCATTCAAAAGGAAGTAGGGCATTTTGAACAATATGTATAAAAATAATTACTATTTTGTTTTTGATTCCTTCAATATCTTTTTAATAATGTACCTAATAGTTAACTGCGTTATTTTTTTGTAAAATAAAACAAATTTTGATTTTTATTAAATAATGTGGTCGTTTATGTTAATGCAAAATATTTCAAAAACGGGGTGCCGACTCGAAAAAATACTAATCATGATTTTATTTGCAGAATTAAATGTTGAATCTATCAAAAAAATGTTTCTTCAAAAAAACCAGGGGCGTGCGTGGTTTTTTACTTAAACTGATTAACTTAAAATATTCTACGCCACTGGATGGAGCAGTTGACTTAAACTCACCTGATTAATTGTATTTAATTAGAGATTTAGGTGTACCAAATCTCAGTGTAATATCTTTTGTAGTTTTTGAGGAATCTTAAAAAAGGTATTTTTTAATCAACCTGTGTCTCGGTTAGGAAGCATTTTCGGAAAAGCGTTTATGATCATTTTTGTCTTATTTTGAATCATAGAATCTCCAATTTTCGTTTGTCGGTGATTTTAAAATACACCCTGTATATATATACATGTGGAGATGATATTTTGAGTGGTAAAAATGATTGTTATAAAGAAATAAGTTCATAATAAAAATTATAATTAATATAGTCATTGTGATGTAGTTGGTTAAACATATTGTAAGGTTATTTGACGCATCGTGTATGTGTAGTATTTTGATAACGTATGTAACGTGTTTTGAATGCAGCTGAAGTGACTTAGCATGAAAAGAATTTTTTTGCCCATGCGTAATGTAAGTTGGTGTAATTGATACGCCACTGGAGTTTGATGAGGTATTGATTATTGTGTGAAGGAATATTTGAATGCTGTAAAAAGGAAAGCGTTAAATTTGGTTGAGAAATAATGTTTTGAGTAAATTTTTATTGAAACTACTGGTCCTTTTGCTATTGTGTATGGAGGAATTTGGACTAAAGGAATGGTTGTAGACGTATGAGTGATTGAGTTATGAATTATTGATATTTTATTAACGTGCAGTAACGAACCTGTATGTATATTTCTGTTTGTAGAAATTTTTGTAATATGGTGCAATAGGAAAATTTAATGCATGTTCAAGAATGAAGTTGATAGAATGTGAGGGAGTTAGATTGTGCGGAAATAGAATTCGCCCACATGCGAGATTTGCATAGAAAGTTGAGGGATAATCTGGTTAATCTACAGAGTGATTGTAATTGCAATTGATGATTTCTTCGGAAAGTTTTTAGTGAATTTACAAAGTAATTCAAGATGGCTACGTTTGTTTCGCATCGTTAGCTTCTTCTTCCACGTTGGAACCTTCGACGCGACAAATAAACGCACGAAATACGCAGTTGTGATAGGTGAATTTTGATCTTAGCGCGAATTTATTGTGGCGTATTGGTAATATCGCGGGCAGAAGGTATATAAGCGAGTGTCCAAATTTGAGGAGTTAGTTGTTGGTGGGTTAGTTGATTAGAGGCTTTACTCTGAGTAAGGGTCGCGCGCTCGTTATAACCATCAGAATGGTTAGTGTTGGAGTTTGATTGTGAAAATTATAGTTTTAGCAGGACATGTATAGCGACTGTATTAACCCATAAGGGGAACAATGGTATAGACATTCACAAATAAATAATGTAATATATTGTGAGTTGAAGGAAAACATTAGCGATTTTCTTCAAGAAATGAAAACTGCTTAGGCAGATTAAAAGTTAACACAGCAAATATTTTGTTATTAGTCTTCAATTGTGGGACGCGTGACCTAATATTGTAAAGAAAAGTGAAGATAACCCTTTAAGTGATCGAAATAAAAGTTTGTAAAATTTAGTTAAGGTACTGGTGATCATCATTGACATTGAATGTGTACAATCATTAACCATACGAAATTGATTGTATGAAAGCAAATAAGAACTTTAATGTGTATATTGAAGTAACAATTTTCCCATTGTGGTAAACGTTTAGAAGGGAAACATCACAGTATAAAGTGATGTGATGTTAGGTTAAAGAACCCCTAACCCGGTATGTAACTGAACCAACCATAGACGTTAGTGAGTACTACAGCCGAGTGCGTAGGGCGAATAACGGCTACCTCTTGTGTTTTGTGCATAGTGCATCTAAGAATTTAAAAAGGATTACGAAAGCAGATCATATGGACTACAACTGGTAGCACCAAAAAAGTATTAATTAATCTAATACGTAAGAATTAGATTTAAATTTTATTGAACCAAAACAAGTACGAGTATCTTTTAAGTACATTATTTTTTTTGTTGTTGCATTAATTACGGCTCATTCAGAGAAAAAAAAAGGTAATCGAGCTTTAATTATTTTGTTGTTTTTAGCTTTAACGTATTTATGTGTTTGGTGGTTTTCTTTAAACCACGTCGTTGTATCTATTTACATGCGGAATTTGTCAATATATATCCACTGTTAAATTTATTTTGTCGTTTATTTGTGTCAATTGTGTTCCTAACTGGCTACATCTTCTGATAAGTGAAATTAGTCGTTGCATATTTTCGAATTTAAGAATCAACTGGAAATTGTGTAATAAGCCAGATCGATCACAAAATTTCAGTTTAGCTTTGAAATATTAATGTAGAACACTGCTAACAAAGCAGTTATTTTTTTTATTCAGCACAAATTACAGTTTTGAACTATTAAAGTTTAAACCCATTAATGAATGTTTAAATACGATTTTAAAGATAAAGTAGTAATAAAATATAATGATATTATTGATTATACAAGCACTAACCGCTCTATGTTTGAATTATTCAGCAAT
Organism: Vesta saturnalis; assembly: GCA_036346205.1. Classification (NCBI taxonomy): domain Eukaryota; kingdom Metazoa; phylum Arthropoda; class Insecta; order Coleoptera; family Lampyridae; genus Vesta; species Vesta saturnalis. The sequence goes on from JARFJB010002320.1 coordinate 2,737,551, forward strand.
TAACGAACTATTTTTTGAGATAACAACTCATTGTTAAACCGATTTCGTTTATTTTATTTAAAATTTTCTAAATTAGGAATATTTATTTAATTCAAAGCTTTATGACAGTTAGAAATATATATTTACAAGTATACGAAGGATACTTAAAAAGTATTCAAATTGACGTCTAACGATTTGGGAATTTTAATTTAGACAGGGCGTGTTCAATAAGTTTACGACGACTCGTGTATTTTAGAATTTTTCTTAAGCTTTTGGATCAATTTATTTTGAAGTATGATTGAATATGAATGGTGAATGGTTTTACGAGTAGGCTGCCATCCTGTCTTTCACAGTCAGATAGGGTTAATTTACCATCCCGCCTAAAACTATTTATTTTAGCAAAATTTAAGATTGTAGTGGCGCCTAGAAACAATTTCTCCTGGACCGAGCTTTGTGAGTTTTAGATTTATGGTAAGTGTAAGGTGTTTGAAACTACTTTTCAATCATTTTACTCCGACCACGCCCATTTCCACTGTAGCTGGCTTGGCAATCCGCTTATTTCGGTAAGCATACACGACGCCTAGTGCGGTTTGTACGTGTAACAATATGTGTAAGATCACAAGTGACAGTTCACAATAACATATAACTGAGTACATATGTACTTCATATTGGGAGCTACATGATTCAAGTTTTACAGTTATTACATTTTAATCATGAGTGTACAAGAGAATTTTTACATTAGTGGTTTCCGATCACCTTCGAAAAATATAAATTATGCATTTTCTTTAATATTGTTCATGATATCCATTTGTAAAAAGGAACTCCTATTCTGGTAATATGATCTGCTTCAGTTTTAAAATAAAAGAAAATAATTTGTATTGATAACATATAGGTGAAGTAAATTGTACGATTAAAGTTAATGAAGAAGACAATGTTAGAAAGATTCATATAACTTATGAATTTATGGATAATCATACTGAACAATAATTATAAAAATAACTTACATAATTGGGTTAAGAGGAAGTGTTGCAACATAAATTAACATTGTTGGTGCAAATTTATTGAATGTGATGAAAAACAGATTATGGCAATTTCGAACGCCGGTAGTGAGATAGAATATTACATTTTAGACTATGTTGGATTTAAAATTAGTGTAACTTTATGTTTTTCGGGTTGTAGAATCCAATTATGACCATAGTTTTCCTATGGAGATTAGAATAAGTTAGATGTAAGTAAATTTCTTTATGTGAAAATTCTTAGATAGTGCAATTATTAATAGCTAAGTAGTTTAAAAGCGAGATATGGTTAATAAGGTATCGTTTTGAAAGGAATTTTGTGTAGAATCTAATGTATTTTTAAGATGTATCCTAGTATAACAAAGATATTTGTAAATTTCAGAAATATAATCAACCGATCAGAATTAAGGTTCAGGTTTGTTTGTATTGTTTGAAATTCCACTCAAAATTGGGGTTTAAGAAAAAAATTAAAACGCATTTGACAATTTTTCTAATGAGTCTGCTAACAATCTTGAAGGTGAAAGAATGTTACTTTGTTAAGAGCATATAATCAAAATTAAGATTGTTAATTTTATAACATAACCTAAATCGAATAAAAACAAAACATATTCGAAAATTTTAAACTACTTAAACAAAAGTGAGGTTATAGTAAATTACCTATAATACGTGAAATATCAAATCGATAAACAAAAGAAATGTTAAATAATGTTATTAATTTTTTTTTAATATAAACGAAGTTACCAAAAATTAAAACTGGTGTTTATCAATTTTATACAAATTAAAAAGTATTAATAAACAAATTGAATGCAGATAATTTATTGTATTAAATAATACAATATTAAAATTAAGTGTTTTGGAAAAAGTTTTGGAGAAATAAATAAGCAACGTACCTAAAGAAGGTCACGCTCTATATCAATCACTGTTGCGACAGCATACTTCGAGGGATTCACAATACAACTGATTTGGATCAGGGAACTTCAATTTTGAACATTGCCGCAGCCGAAGGAATATTAAGGACGCTGTAAGTTAAATGAATCTTATATTATTAATCTAGGTTGTGCTTATGAATAATGCGTATCACCTATGTTTACATGTGTAAAGAACGATTATATGTCAGCGAATAGTAACGCGATTCATTAATTGTACATTAATACTACATCAGTTTAAAGTCAAATTATACTTAATACAGAAACAGTATTGCGTCTGTTTGTTTGACCAATGTATGTTCGTGAACAATCCCGGCATAGAATCTCGTGCACTCCTTAATCTTGGAGTTCTATTTTAGTTTTCGGGTTTCGCAGCACGTTGGACAAGTTTTTGTTGGTTGTGAAGATGGTGTTGATGTTATGTCTTCGAAGGATTTTTCCGATTCTGTCTATCGTGCCTTGTAGACAGGATTTGGCAACTGGTACGTTTGTGTCGCCATCGTTCGTCGTGTTGGTTTTTCTGCTCTCGATATGTTTGTTTTGGAGAGTACACTCTATAGTAACGTCGTTCTGATGTTAATTGTGTTTTGGTGCATGTTCTCCTGGTCTGTTAGCCGTTTCGATCTTGTTATCAGTGTCTTTACCACTGATTGTAGTTGTGCTGGGTGATGGTTGCGATTTGGAATTCAGGTACTTTATACACCAGTATATCTAGCAATGGCAGTTTCTTATCCTTTTCTACCTCCATGGTGAACGCGATCTTCTGATGGATGGTGTTGAGATGTTCCAGGAAAGCTGTCAGTTTTTCTTTTCTGTATGTCCAAATCACAAATTTGTTATCCATGTATCGTAGCCAGAATTTTGGTTTGTAAGGTGTTGACTGTAGTGCTTTGGTCTCGAAATCTTGCATGAATAGATTGGAAATCACTGGTGATAGAGGCGATGCCATCGGCGCTACTTCTCTTTGTCGGTATCGCTGGTTTTCGTAGGTGAAGTATGTGTTCTTCAGGCAGTGTTCTATTAGACTAAGAACGTCTTTTGAAGGTGGGCAGTTCTACCTGATGATTTCCAATATTTCGTTAACTGGCACGTTTGTGAACAGTGAGACCACATCAAAACTGACCACTAGATCCGTAGGTCTCACAGCAAGTTCCTTTAGCACCCCGATGAAGTGGCTCGCGTTCTTGATGCAAGATTCCGCTTCCTCGATGTGCGGCTGTAGTTGTTTTGCCAAGTGTCTTGCGAATTGTTGTAACGGAGATCCAATGAAGTTCACAATTGGTCGAAGTGAAACACCTTCTTTGTGAGAAACCGTAGAATTTTGGACATTTCGATGATTTTTCCCTCGGTATTGTTTATTAAATAATAAATAATAATAAAACGTAGTAGAAAAAGAGCAGAAAACGTCTTCACTGGCCCAACATGTAAAGAAACCTCACACTCGATAGATTTCGATAACACAAGGATAATAGCAAACATACAGTTCCTATCACACTGGATTACCAGAAAAGCCATCGAGATCGAAAAACGACCACAAAATTTGAATTCACGAGACGACACTCAGAGATTGCCATCGACCTGGAAGCCTATTCTTAGAAAATACGCAATCACGAACAAAAGAGATAGGAGTAATCAGTTAGAGAAAGGAGAAGGAAAGGAGAAATGAGAAGTGAAAGTATCAGCACAACGACCAATAACCAGGGCATCGACCAAGAAAGTCAGCATACAAATATTACCGACTATTAGCGAGGACTTCAGTTCAGTTCGAGTTACCAGGAGCAGAATGCGGAGACTTGAAAATGGCGGATGAGATTCTGCCGAAAAGTCGTCAGTTTAACACATGTTCTTTTAAGAACCGCGGAGGAGAATTTGCGCGAGATCGAACCCGGAAGATCACCAACTTCATATCCAGCACTCGTGGGAACCTGAACATATATATATATATATATATATATATATATATATATATATATATATATATATATATATATATATATATATATATATATATATATATATATATATATATATATATATATATATATATATATATATATATATATATATATATATATATACAGGGTGTGAAAAATGTGTTCCTATAAATTTTCTTCCTCCAGACCCTCCTTATGGAGATATGAGCCCGTAAAGGACGCCGCTGGAAATAAGTTTTTCTTGAATAACTTCTAAAGTACTTGACATAATTTAATAAAAATTAGTATGATGGCCACTAGTAAGGGCCTCTTAAAATAGTATCCTTAAAACATATTTAGCTTGTTTAGTTTACCAGAGATGGACTGAGTAGTACACCTTAACGCCTAAATTTTTAACACCCTGTATGGTAAAAATCTAAACAAAATATTTTTGGGTAGTTTGAACATTTCTCTAAAAAAAAGGTATACTCGTTTAATATTGATAAAATTAACTATTTTCGAGAAATAGATAAGAAACGAATTTATGTTTCATTTTCATTTAATTAAAAACTTCATAAGTGGGTTCAACATGGGCTCCGTGAAGTCTGATCCACTCGCGAGCACCACTAATTGAGGACTGCTGTACCCGACACAATAACCCCACATTGTTCCTTAGCACATCACAATGAAACGTGATTCTCTGTAGAAGCTCCTCCCTACTATCAACTGGAATACACCAAGATTTTGAGGTGTCCCGCACAGCAACGCTAAAATGAGGTGGTGCCCCGTCGTGCATAAAGTACATGTTTCAGCGGATTTCAAGAGGTAAATGCTCTATTAAATCTTGAAAAGCGTTCCGGGGGAACTCGAAATAAAGTTGTCTATTTAATCGCGCCGGCAATACATATGGTCCAATCAAAAAATTGCCAATGACTCCTGCCCAGATATTAATTGATTGAAACTGAAGTTGATGATGCGAAACAATAGTTGAATGAGGATTTTCATCAGCCTATACGTGTGAGTTGTGTAAATTCGTGATACAATTTTGGTAAAAGCTACGTCATCTGTAAAAAGAATAGTGCTAATGAAGTTTTCATTATTTCGTTTACAGTAGCCAGTTTGCGAACTGCATTCTACGAGAAAAATCTTCAGGAATCAATTCATGAATTATTGTTTTCAGCTTATTAAATTGTGCGGCTAATTTGCGAGTGCTCGTTGAAGGGGCGCTATCTACAGCATTCAAAATATTTTCCTCTAATTCCATCGTACGCACTGTTATTGTCAGACCAGCATCAGTACTTTTTTTCTTAAACATTCCTAAAGTTATAAAGAAAGTCAATATTATTAAAGGTATGGCCAAAGATGGACACAAGATATCGACGTTCGTTATTTGTGACACACGCAAAAATAAAATCCAACACGGACTGCTATTTGTCGTCTAGACCTGCAAAAGGAACTTCCGAGATTAAAGATAAACTGGAGTCCTCTCTTCGGTTAGAGAACTCAGATATTTCCCCGAACGTGAAGAACAGGATGGACATTGTGGTTTAGTTATTCCCGGTTTTTCACAACCGTAGAAGAGAAGGTTTTGCGGCTCTGAGCACTGTCGAGAAAGATGGCCCGTCCTCGAGCAATTACAGCAGCGTATAGGTTTAGAGGTAGGTTTAGAGGAGTTTAAAGAAGAGATTGCCTGAAGGAACTGAAGAATGGGAAGAACCATCACCAGAGTGAACGTATGCGAGAGTAGGTTCAAGTAGTTTAGAAGTTTTTCTAGAAGGAGGAGGTTTAAAAGTTTTGATATTGTGCTTGGTTTGCTCTAATTTTTTTTCCAAATGATAGCAGTTGGGATATAGAAGCAAATTCGGTTAGAGCTGAGGCCGTACTGAACAGATGAGTCAATGAGAGAATGGTAACGACACTCAATTAGAGGATAAGAAGAATAATCCGCATGAGATTAAGAAAGATTAATCGAGGCCCGCACGTCAGGGTGCCAAAAATTTATGTTACGGGTTTAAATGTGAAGCTAGAAAAAGACAACAGTTCGCTATTCACCTGTAGTAGTAATTAAGTAACCGTCTAGCTCAAATGGTTCGGGCAAGGTGTAGAAAATTCCAGTATTAGATTCAGGCACCGGAAGCCGTTTCCCTATAGTAAAATTTAACCACTATCCCGACTCCTGGATAGGTGCAGAGGTGTCATGTGTATTTGAACGTCGTGTATATGTGTACATATTTTATTTTCTTTTTTTTCTTTTTTTGCTAGTTACGCTAACGAGACCTGTTTTTTTTGTGTGTTTATCAAGGTATAAATGAAAGTAATAATAGATCGATTGATTTTTCTAAGTTGTAGTGGTTTTCGAGTTAAGCTTTTCGTATTGCCATTTAGATTTGATTTCTGGAATTGGCAATTATATATTTTGTGGATTAATTAATTTGAAATAGGAAATTTTAAAGTTGAATCTAAATTAGTTTTGTTAAGAATTTTTATAAAAGGTTTCGTTAAAATAAAATGTAATTGTAGATAAGAAAAGTTCGTATTTGAATTGTAGGATGAGATTATTCCTTGGTTTGCTTGTTTAAGCAGGGGCTGTTGATGTTAATTTTACTTATCGCGTTTAGTAATTGACGTCGTTTTTCTGCCGGAGTATAGTATCTCAGTCCATTAGTGTTAAGTAATTATCGTTATCGTTAAGGGAATGAAAATGTGGACGACGATTTGCACTTGAGTCGTGCACGCCGCAGTGTCAGCAGTGTGGTTGAGAAATATAGTGCAATGTTATGGAGAGAGGGAGAGGCTGTTTATTTGCGCGGGTATTCTTGATCTGACTTTCGTGAGTAAACGATGTGAAGTGGGAGGTTGGGGCGTGCCCTTTTTTTCGAATACCTGGAGGACCGAACCTTTCGGAGAAGTTGTTTACAACTAAAGCACCAGTTTGGTGAATATTTTTGTAGACGTTCGTCCCTCCTGGTTATTTCTGTTGAAGTTACGGACCGTGGGGTCAACGAACATTTTACAAAGGGATGCGTTTATATAAGTGTATCTTGGTGGTAAATTTTGGGACGCGATAAAGGCGGATTTATATTTTCGAATAAAACCATTGGAAGGCACAATGTGTTGCCCCACCCCCTCGTAATAAGGTCAGCTACAACAGGCGAAAGTCTCACTGTAAATAATTTGTAAATAGACATTTTTCGTTTTAATATTAAAAAGACTTGTAAATAGGGCTGCCGAATTAATCGAATATTAAGCAGATAGTGTGTAAATACCTCGTGCGTAAAAGTGATTCGTTCTGTGCACATAAACTATATAACGTCCTGGCCAATTAACGTAAGCGTATCGCTATCGAAATTTAAAACTGGGAAATTGCCGCATGGGTTTGCCTTGCCGATCGAGAACGTGCAACAGGTCTCCTGAAGCCGATCCCGCCCGTTTCGCTTTCATTGCTACCTGTTGAAGACGTATTCAAGAGTTCTGTGTAGAAGGTAACTCAATATTGTACGTTATTGTAATCATTTTGTCATATCTCTGTTTGTAAATTTGGTGATACTATTTGTTGATGAGCGAAGAAACGCAGTCGTTTTGTTTTGGCGTTACTTTGCGGAAATTGATACTCTCACGTTAATCTCAATTAAACGGTTGACGAACTGCTTTTATTTGCACTATCTTTGGTATTTTGTTTTTTCAATTATTTAATTAAATGTACTGCAAATTTATGTATATGAGAATTTCGCTGGTAAAATGGATTTTGAGTGACCATTTGGTTACGTAATATTTTGAATTTTCACCATATTTAGGTAATTCCATTTCCGTAATTTAAAATTAAAATCCGGTAAGCTTACATGGTTGACCTACTTATGCTCCCGTATTCTAGAATTTAAGATTTTAAATTGAACCGTAAGCAGTGTAAATATATGTATCTTGTGTGTTGTCTAATGTACGATTATTCAGCTAGAATAGATGAACAATTAATTGAATTTTATAGTGAAAGCAATAATTTACGAAAAATAGTGATAAGTAAATTTAACTTAATAAGATCTAAGAGTAACGTTTAATGTTAATTATATTTATTTGTGTTTGGGTGTATTTTGTTCACAAGCGCTGGGGCTAACGTAACGAAATATAAAGTTAAAGAAGTCATTGAAATGCATTAGCTGATTTTTGCACACGCTTTTTAGTATTTGAGCGTGTGGATATTTTAAGATTTGTTCTAGAGCTAAAATTTCGAACCATCTTCGACGTAAGGTAAGTGAGATCTTTTGACTGTTGAAGGATGATTTATCTACGTGTTCCCAGGTGGGTTCTTACCGATATCGTCTTAATAACAGTCTGGCGTCCTTTACTTGACTTTATTCTAATTACGACGCACCCTTATTTGCGACTTTCGACAATACGACTAACCATTTTCAGTATTTTTAAATTCAAAAAGACGCCCAAACCCTCTGTCCCACCGAGTTAGTCTGGCGCACTCTAATTATCTGTTACCTTCCGTTTTAGTTTCATTTTCGACCGTAACAAAGGTGAGTAGGAAATTGAAAGGAAAGGAGAGTACACTGGGAGAGAAGATAATAAACTACTGTAGTGTGCAAAAAAGAAAGAAAATCTTTAATTTCTATAAATATTAGCTAGAAATCTTAACAGGTTAACTTAAATCTTTGATTTTGGGTAACTTTACGACTATAAGTAACGTGAACTACTAAATTGGCGCACAAACAAAAATATTGAGATCTGTGTGCAAGCTAGCGGGTATCTAAATTCAAACCCCAAAGGAAGTTAATATTTCTAAACTGAAATTAATTGATTTAAAACGTTTCACTTTCTTTAAATGAAAGACCTTTCATTTGTCAACCTGAAAGAAAAACATATATTCACGCTAAAACCAGAGCGTTTTAAATAACCCAAAAAGTAGTGAATCAGTACTTGCTGTGGTTTACACAACACCCAAAGATCATATACATAATCAAGAATCATGCAACACAAAAACGAATCATATCAAGATTCAAAAGTCATATAACTATTAACTTAAACAAACTTTATAAAAGGAACAAATTTAGGAAAAAGAATTCAGCAGGCCCCTTTTTATTTATTTAAAAGCCGAATTAATTTATAGCAACTCATTGAGACAGAAAGTAAGAAAATAAATAAATCTCAGTCTTACAAGTTAGAATTAGGGCCCCTTATTAGAATACAAATTCAAACTCCCCAGCCATAACCAAGCAGAGTGCAGAGACTTAAATAAGAATTCATATTTTCCGTCAAAGGGGCCAGTGGGCGAAGCCCCGAGAGCAGGTTGCGAAGCCCTATACCAGTCTTAAAAGTTAGCATTAGAGCACCCTTATTAAAATACAAATTTTCAGCCAAGAAGCTACGACAAGGGGGCGAAGCCCCGAAAGCAAGTTGCGAAGCCCTACACTTGGCTTGCAAGTTAGAATTAGAACCCCACTTACTAGAATACAAATTCAAATTTCCCACCACAACCAATCAGAATGCAGAGAATTAATACTCCAATCAGAGCACAGCTGCTGAGTAGTTAGGCTAAGGACCAATCAGAATTCAGAAGGGGCGGGCACTAACACAACCAACCAGGTGAAAGGATGGGTGTCTTAGCGCGACCCTACCCTCTGCGCGCCATTTGCCTAACCTCCAGGGGCTGAACGGCCAAAAAAGGGCCCTTAATACAGCCAGAAGGACCCTGATTATGGGTGAAAATGCCATCAAAAGGCTGAAAATTCCACCAGGGGGTTGAAAATCGCCCGACTCCACTCCTATCCCCACCCACACCCCCACTCCATTTTGTCCTGTGCCGCCCGGTGGCGTTGCTTTAATCCCCACTCCATTTTGTCTCATGCTGGCCTCAGTCCACTATTAATATTTCAGTTTTTATATTATAGATTGTTGTTTAATCTGACATTTGGGATATTTGGCGTTGTTATTTAACCATTTACATTTTTTGTATATTTTACTGTATCAAAACGATCCAAAATCAATTCATTGTGCAACCAGCAATCAGTATGCAACATAAAGTCTGAGCCATTTATAGTTAATAGATAAAAATTTTTTTAGTATTTACTCGTACATCACTTCGCCAACTTATAATGGTTAAACTCTGATTAAAAACATTAAAATTAATTTCTACATCCTCTCTTAACGTTCTGCTGGGTACGATTAGTCCAGATGATTGTACACTATTACACGTTTTATAAAATAATACGGTAGTTGGAGTTCTTCATTGTTGGGTGCAGTTAAGTGCTCTTTATACCAGAGACACAAATATTTTTCAAGACACTTTTTTCCTAGAAAGTTTATTTTCTATTTAATTGTATAATAAAACGTGTACAACCTAAAATATAAAAAAAATATTGGAACTTTTTTTAATTTACCAACATTCCTTTCGGATCTATCCACAAAAATAATTGGTTGACAAAAATACCGTTTCTCTCCTGGAAATATAAAAACTGCATTTCTGATTACTGTTAGAAACATTCAAATCTCAGTGTAGCTAATTATCCTGAAAAGTATGACGTAGCTCTTCTCTCCAATCCAGTAACGTTATTTAATCGTTTCTGATGCTCAGCAGCGTCCAATTCTACTTCAAAGGAATCCTCCGTGCCATTTACTTTTGCGCTATCGTCTTCGCATCCATTAGGAGAGCCACAAACAGCCATATCTATGATAGAACATTTCTTTATAGTATGATTCCCAGTACCACTCAAAATATACCTATGTCATCAGGTTCGCAACTTGAAGTACTTACAGGTTTAATCAAATTTATTACAGCCAAACTTCTAAAAGCCATTCTAACATTTTTACCGAAGGGTTTCTATTGTATCCTCCTCTTTGACGAAACATAGAAAACAAATTGTATAATACGTCTTGATTGAGACATCTTGTTTCTAGCTTTCCTATAACTCCAATATAAAGCTGACTTGCTTTGGAAATCACCAGTCATAACTGCCTTCTTTATTGCATATATATTAAACTTTTTTGTTATTTCCACAAATAAAAAACGGTTTATGTACGGTCACTCGTAGAGCATTCATCGCACTTCTGCTGTTAGTTCCTCCATCACAAATAGCAACTTTTGCTTGTAATACAACACACATGATTAGTAGAGCTATGTGACTTCTGCGACAGGAAGTGATCAGTTAAGCTCCGTCCCCCAAAGTTGTTGGTGACGTCAAGCCAATGGGATTCGATGACCCTACTAGGGTAAGCATAGAGATGGCCCATTTGGTACCCAATCTTGTGGGGATGGGATGTTACGTTGCGCATGCGTCAAAGGCCATGTTGGCATTGTTCATGCGGAAGCCACTCTTCAAACTTTTTTTAACGCGGAAGCTTCTTCTTGATGGCGCTTCTGGTAGCTTACTTTCAGTGGAAGTATAAACCTTGAAAAAATTGTTTACGCTGTATGAGGTTCGAACTGTAGAAGGTTCATATGCTGAACTTATTCGTTACCGCAAGTCTAAGCTAATATATTAAAAATATAATATATTTGTATAGTATTAGTATGTCCAAGAGCATCTCAAAGTAAAGAAGCATACGTATATATTATAAAACCATGAGAGACGTAGGAAGCTATCTTGTACGGGCCAGATGTTGCAGTGCGCATGCGCAAAGGACCATGTTAGCACCGTTGATAGCTTCTTCGGGTGTTCTTTAATGCGGAAGCTGCTTCTTGGAAATGGCGTTTCTATTTTCTGCTTTTAAATACTAACGAGATATGTTTCAAAAAATTGTTTTCGTGTGTGAGGTTTGAACTGTTATTAGGTATTTATTATTCGATAGGTGTTCATGAGGTACTTATGTTTTCTCAGATATTGTAATGTTATAAAAAATAGGAACTTAAAAATTTATTTAACGTTGCATTGATATTGATAAGAATTTGCTATAAACAGCGAATGTGACAACCCTATTGTAGATAATCCACCGTACATGCGTATGGCGTTATTTCTGTTGATTTTAATTAAAAATATCAACGCTATTAAGAAACAAACAAAATCTGTAGCATAAAATTAATTATATTAAATGTTATTAGGCGAGGTAAATAATACATAATATAAAACAGAAACAGATTAGTAGAATTAAAAATAATAATTTAGGTGTTTACTATCGCTATCCACAATGTCCTGTGTAACACGATCTAGGTAGAGCCTAAACTCGAGGTGTTCATAAACCTCTTCTTATACTAAGCTTGTACCACTTATAATGGTGCGGTCTCCCATAGGAACGTTACATCATACTAAAATAAAACTATTAAAAATAAAAAAACATAACACAATTACTCACTTCTGGGTATTTAGCTTCAATGTATTCTATAAATCGTTTTTCTGAAAATTCAAGTTAAAGAAAACATAATTTACGTATATTCTAATTATCGGCTTCCATTTGGCCAAACCCCATCATGACATGAAATTCTGTAATGAAGATGTTAACTTTCAATAAAATGTATATTAATGGTACTTACCGGTTATTGCATAGATAAAATAAAGATGAAAGTACTTGTGTTCTTAATTTTGATAAGAATTTGCTATAAATAACGAATATGATGACCCTGCTTGAATGCTTTTAACCTACGATATTTTATAATTACTTTACAACGTTGTTATTTCTAGATAAAGTGTTCATCGGTGGTATGCCTAAGGTAAGATACATATTTATATCTGAATAATACATTTTATCAATAAATTTTAGGCCTCGTTGATTACATATTAAGTAAATATTCGCCAGGTGTTCATCAGGTACTTATACTGTTTTCTGATTTTAATGAATGCATTTTTAATGATTTATTCTTTTAGAAATGGCTTTAATCGAAGAGAATAACATAAATAAATAATTTCTGATTTCAATTGAATAATTGCGCAATAACAAAAATAATTTTTCTGCATCCGGATGTTCAATAATTTTAAGAATTCAATTTTTCTAGAACAATGAGGCAGGAATACCAACATGTTGCTATAAATATCGAATCCAATAGGTAAGTATAAATTTAATTATTAATATTACATCTTGAAAGATGGATCTTCTAAAGGAATTAAATTTAAATATTAAGGTAATTAAATTAATATTCAATATGGAAGAAAAATAGTGGTAGGAACTGATGAAAAGAGAATATTTCTCCCGGAGAGATTTACAAAAGAACTAACGGATGAAAAAGTATGCAATCTTCAGATATGCATTGAACAAATTGTACTTGTTTATAGAGGTAGCGTCCATATTGGTAAAACCAAAATGATGCCTAAACTTTCCTTTATTAATTATACAGGTAAGTCGTTATTATTCTACATTTAAAAAATTAATAAATAAAATTTATAGGATAGCCTGATCTATCATCGCCGTCATCATCATTATTGTACATAAATTAAATATGTATATATATATATATATATATATTGTACATAAAAATTATAATAACAAAATATTTGTAATGTTTGAAGTTGTTTTACTTCTTCCTAAAAAATATGAAACTGTGCAGGTAAACTAAAACACAATCTAATATTGGAGAAGCTTAGTTATCTATATGGTCAACATCAGATGATTTATTCCAATGTTTGATACATCATATTTTAGCTCGTAATTGCCTATCATCCGAGTAGTGATGAGGCAAAATAAAGCGTAAGGAACATAAGATAGAGGATAACAAATGGAGGATCAATGATAGAGAATGGATGATAGAACATAGAGGACAGAGCATACAGGATGAGGGATAGATGATGAATGACAGATGAAAGAACATATATGATAGAGAACTGATGATAAAGCATAGATAATGGAGGACGGAAGATATATGATACAGCATAGAGTATAGATGATGGATAACGGAACATAGATGATATAAAATTGACGATAGAGGTTAGAAGATGTGATAAAGCATAGAGTGTAGATGATGGATGACGGAACATAGATGATGGATAATTGATAATAGAGAATAGATTATGTATGATAAAACAGAGCAGAGATAATGGATGATATATGATATAACATAGATGATGATAGAGGATTGAGGATATATGACAAAGCACAGAGCGCAGAAGATGGATGACGGAACAAAGATGATGGATGATGGAGCATAGAAGATAGATGACAAAGCATAAGGCATAGATGATGAATGATAGATGACAGATAATATAAAATTGATGATAGAGATTAAAAGATATATGACGAAGCAAACAGCATAGATAATGAATCACAGGCAATAGAACATAGATGATAGATAATGAATGATAGAGAATAGAGGTTATATGATAAAGTATAGAGCATTGGTGATGGTAGAACGTAGATGATACAGAATTGACGATAGAGAATAGATGATGAATTATAAAGCATAGAACATAGAGAATGGGTGACGAATGATAAAGCATAGATGATAAAGAACTGGTGATTGAGAATAGAACATAACCTAAAATCGCTCGTGTATTAATCTCACTTAAAATTATGCGTGTATTGACAGCAATTCCGAATGAGGTACTGATCACAAGAAGTCGACCATTTCCAATGGTTATGGACCTTTCGCTTGCAGAAGAAAAATAGTAAGGATGACTGCGCGGACCAAGATGGTCAACGAATACAAAAATACACAATATCTTAACTAAAATCTATAAACCGGAACCAACACGTCTGTAACATCGAATATCCTTTCAATCATGCTTTATAATCTACCTTCTGTTCTATCATTTGCTATTCATCATCCATGGTTTATGCTTTTCATATATGTTCTATACTCCATTATCAATTTTCTATCATCAATGCTTTATCACATATGATCCATCATCTCTGCTCTATGCTCAATCATGCATCTTCTATCCTCTATTATCAATTCTATATCATCTATGTCCTATCATTCAACATAGGCGCTCTAACGCTTTATTACCTATCTTCTATCCTCCATCATTAGTTCTCTATCATTAATTATCTGTCATCTATGTTCTATCATCAGTCATCCATCATCTATGCTCTATGCTTTAGCATATATCTTCTATCCTCTATCGTCGATTTTCTGTCATCTACGTTCCGTCATTCATTATTTATGCTTTATCATACATATTCTATCCTGTTTCATGAATACTCTTATCATCTATGTTGCGTTATTCATCCTCTACCCACTATGCTTTATCATATATCCTCTATCTTCTCTATCATCAATTATCTATCGTCTTTGTTCTATCATCCATCATCTATACTCTATGCTCCATCATACATATTCTAATCTCTATCATCAATTTTATATCATGTATATTCTATCATCTATGTTATCGTCTATCTTCTATCTATAATTATCAATTCTCTATCATCTATGTTCCGCCATCCATCATATATGTTTTATGATATATCATGTACCCTCCATCATCTATTTTCCTCTATTTGTCATCCATTCTCTATGTTCTATGCTTTACCATATATCCTCTATTCTCTATCGTCCATCACTATCATCTATGTTTCATCATCTGTCATTGATTATCTATGCTGTATGCTTTATCATATATCTTTTAATCTCTATAATCAATTCTATATTGTCTATACTATTATCATCTACCATCCATCATGTATGATTTTTGCTTTATCATCTGTTTTTAATCACATATTCTCTATCATTTATAAACACACTGAATGATATTGGACCAAAACGAAATAGCTTGCGCCACGCCATTTATTTTTTCCCACAGATCCGGGTGAAGCAGTAAAATTCATCAAGGTTCTAGGTCTCCAAGATTAGATGTTCTAAATTCAGCAATTCTGATATTAATTAGTGAACATAGTAAGATCCCTTTCGCTTACTTAATCAATAACATTTTTGAAAGTGGCATTTTCCCAAATGCTTTTAAGATTGCAGTAATCTAACCCTTGTTTAAAAAAGATAACTAATTAGATATTTATAAGTATCAACCTACATCTCTAATTTCTAATTTAGTGAAAATTTTAGAAAAAATTATAAAGAATTGAATAGTAAAATACTTAGATAGGCATAATATTATATCAGATTATCAGTTTGGTTTTAAACGAGGAGTGTCTACAGAACATGCAATTGCCCATTTAACAAATTCAGTTTATAAAGCTCTTGATAAGCATAAGCATAATAAAGGTGTGTTTATGGATCAAGCTAAGGCTTTTGACACGGTCAACCACCAGGAATTAATATTATTATTACTTTATAGAATCTAGGATTTCGAGATGTTTCCTTAAAACTAATAGAAACTTACACAATAAATAGAACTCAGTGTCAAAATTGATACTACGTTTAGTGATCCACAAACAGCAAGATGTGGTGTTCCACAGGGAACAGTTCTTGGGTCAAATGCAAATGATCTTCTAAATCTAGATACCGTAGGAAATGCATTTACGTTTGGAGATGACACCGTTGTTTTGTTTGTATCAGCAAGTTCATGGAAAGAACTAAAGTTATAGCTGAAAACGATTTAAAGAAAATCAAAGTCTGGTTTGATCACAAGATCACTAAATTTTAATAAACCTAAGTATAGGCCTTTCGGTTGCTACATAAATAAAAAAATTACTTTTATTGGATTAGAAGTTACTGGAGAAAGTAACACTGCCGAACATCAAAATGGTGCATGGCAAACCGCGACATATTCAGAGCCAAGGTAGTGTCGATAGAGCCAACCAGGACATAGAGAAACGGATGGAAGGCCACAAAATATCAAAATGGAGTGAAGGCTTAAAGTTTATTCAACTTATAAATAACAGTGCATACGTTGCATAGTGGGATAAAAAGATCCCCGTATGAGGCAATGTTTTGTGTGCTTCGAGACATGGCGTATCTACTTCAAAACAACCTACAGAGGTATTGGCAAATTTAGAAACAGAAGAAGATCTTCAATGCGCCATTAATTCAATTCAGGGACCGCAACAAGAAAACCAACTTGAAAGTAACGGGAATGGAAATCCTGATGAAAATGAAACAAACCAAAATTTATCGAGTGCATATTACTACTGGATCGAAACCATCCATTTAGTAACAGATTTGTCTTGGAGCTTTGTATTTTTGAGGTTGTATAGGAGTTCAGTAGATTGACTTGTTTTTAAAATGATTTATATTTAAAACGTGAGCAACTTCTTGTAATAATGGTGTTCATTAATATGATTATTACCTCTGTTGTCAAAACACCGACCTCTCTTACTGCAAAGACTAGTAAAAGCGATCCACCATTGTCTCTTTCTCTTTCAAAATGCTTAATAACAGAAGCAATCAGCTCCTTAGATCTCTTCGGTAAGACCTTGAGCATTTTTGAGGTCGAATACAAACGTTTTTCGTAAAACGTCCAGAAACACAGGTACAAATTACGGTTTAACGAATAT
Source organism: Vesta saturnalis (assembly GCA_036346205.1). NCBI lineage: Eukaryota > Metazoa > Arthropoda > Insecta > Coleoptera > Lampyridae > Vesta > Vesta saturnalis. Next base: position 2,754,693 of record JARFJB010002320.1, read on the forward strand.
TCGTTCTTAAAAGGACGTATTATTAAGACGGTTAAAAAAATAAAAGTAAAAACCGAACAAACCCGCGTGTGGGTCCGTGCGTGCGCGCGCGCGCGCGTGTGTGTGTGTGTGTGTGTGTGCGTGTGTGTGTGTGTGTGTGTGTGTGTGTGTGTGTGTGTGTGTGTGTGTGTGTGTGTGTGTGTGTGTGTGTGTGTGTGTGTGTGTGTGTGTGTGTGTGTGTGTGTGTGTGTGTGTGTGTGTGTGTGTGTGTGTGTGTGTGTGTGTGTGTGTGTGTGTGTGTGTGTGTGTGTGTGTGTGTGTGTGTGCGTGCTGCATGTTTTACTTGCTTAAAATTTTGTATTTAAGTTTGTTTTCATTTGGATTAGAGCTGAGTAGAGTTTGGGAGAAATTCAGGGTCGGTGGGGGTTGTTATGGTAATTTTTGGTTTTATCAAATATTTCTGATACAGCTGCATATTTCAAAGGTATAAAAATAGGCAGATATAGACCTTAAACATATCGATTAATTATGTTCTATGCGATTTTTTGATATGACGTGTAATTTAGCGGCAAAAAAATTCCTAAGGTAGAATTTAAGTGTTAGATCAATTTTTTTCATCTGAATAAAGATTAATTCTATAAGAAACAGTGTGATGCATTTTTTAAAGAAAATTTCATTTTACATAAATTCTTTTTATAAAGTTTTTTAATGTAAAGCGAAATAAGTGTCAAAAATTAAATAAATATGATTGAATATGCTGAAGGTGTATTATGGATATTTTTATAATAAAATAAAATCAGGCGGCTTTGAAATTATTTTTTTACGTTAACATGTATATTCCAAACAGCGGTGGCAAAAATTTTTTAGGAAAAAATCCGTCACTGTCAATTAAATTCGGACACTAAATGGAAATGAACCATATTTCCTTATTACAAATCGTAAAGAAAAGTATCTCTTTTCTTTATAGCAACCATTTCTTTATAAATAATTATTCATTATTTATTGGGATAAATATTAAACGTTCGGTTTGTTTACTATATCTGCACATGAATTTTATTTACACAACATTCTTAGTCCTTTGTATGTAAATTGATTAAAGTGTTATCTATTGTCTGTGCGCGCGAATGTAACTAACAAATAACTTGAACTTCTTTACAATAAATCTGTAAAGGAAAAAACCATATCACCTCTGACAAACGATACACGATACAATGTTACCGCGGAGAATAAATCTTCAAAAATCCCCAATGAGTGAACTTCTACGAAAACTTCACTTAAACCCCGGTAATACCTAAATAAGCTCACGAAAAATAACCAAGCATAAAAATCATTTCTTCAAATTATCAGTCCGGTAAAAACGAGAATCATTCCACTCTGCGACAAATTCTACGGTAACATGAGCTGTTTTCGTCAACTAAAATCTTTGAAAAATGGACTCTAAGCTAACGTATAATAAAAACCAAACTCTTTGTCTTTTTTTAAATAAATCTTATCCAATTCCCAGCGACCTCTCCTCGCCAATGCTTTAATTTTGCACACTATGTTTCTGTAGCAATTTTAATATTAAATAAAATTTTCCAAGACATAATTTAACTCAACTAACTATAATTAACGATAATTAACAAAAATAGGAATAACCACTTCTCATATCCAACTCCTTTTTCTAATGTACACGAGGCGTGTGACCAAATCTTAATTTAAAAACTTAAATCTGGTAATGACAACCAAACCAGAAAAACTATACACCGTTCTCAAAATTGGGATACTAAATTCTACTTCAATTTGTAATAAATCCAGATATCGTCAGACAACGCAAAAATGTGTAATTAATGTTTCAAAAATTAAAATAAATATCCCAACGTTCGGTAAAACAAAGAATCTTCGGTAGATTTTGACCACACGTGACAAAATGGACTTCTCATTTGTTATAGACAAGGGGTCTTCATTCACGTCTTTCTTAGTAACCGCTGTTCCACCTCTCGTTTTCGTCAACTCTACTTTTTCGTTAGCTAAATCCTTCAGAATCTCCCTTTTCATATTGTTGTAAATATATTTAGAAACAGAATTAAAAGTATATGTCATTTCTTCCAATGTTACTGCATAAGTTTTCTTGTTCTCGATAACACATTTTTTGTTCGCTAATATATGTAATAAAACGTTTTTTTTTTCATGATTAGTGTAGTTTGCATTGTTGTCTTTTACTGGATGCTCTCATTCTGTAAGAAACATGTTCGTTTATTAAGAAGTATACAAAAGGATCAATTCTTCAAAATTATTTTCAAAGAAATGTGTACCAATTGTTGTTAATAGTTATGTAAAATACATTTCTTAAAACTGTATTACTTTTTTTTTGTTTTCACGTCAAACTGAATCTAAAAATTAAACATGAAAATTATAATCAAAAAACTAAAAGCAAAGCGTGGTACTGAAAACAATTACATTTGACTAAAAGTTAAGAACATAGAATGGTGTTTAATATTCTATGGTTAAGAAGGATAACGAATGTACCACAATTTTTACAGAATAAACTTAAATCCCTAGAAGTTACTACATTTTAGCGGTGTTGTATGTATTAAATTTAAAATTGATCTTAGTAAAGTCTGGCTTATACAATTTCATAGGTGCAACGTAAAACAATTTTTAAGTGCCACTTAATTTTAAAGGAAGCTTACGAAAGTGTCAGATTTAAGGAGAAGTGGTGCAAACGGGCCTTAGTCTTACAAATATACTTAGTTGTGTCGTAAAATCATACATCATTATTTTTTTATGTAGGATTGCGCATATGTCAATTTCTCCAAATTTTGTATATTTTACAAATGAATTGGAATTTTATTATATGAACCCACCACTTCCTGCAGGATCTGTAAGTAACTTTCCGAGTTAACATTTCCGTGAAAAAAATGGGGACCTATTAATGCAGTACTCGAAATATCTCACCACACTATAACACCAAACACATTGAGCTCTTCATTTTCATCCGACCAGTATACGCAGTTATGCCGATTAACACGTCCATTGAGTTTGAAATGTGTCTCATCGCATCACAAAATTGATCGCAAGAAATTTTAAACGCTTCTTGTGTTTTAAAATATCTTATTTCACTTCTGCATATGTTGCTGAGTCGGTATCCATACAGCTGGATACTTAATACTAAATTCTTCGATTACATTAGCAGAATTTTTGTTATGCTTCCACCACAACTGAAGGACAATAACTCGTTCGGTTGTAAACATTTTGAAAACACATAAAAAAGAATAATAACTGCACATAGACTCACATCACACTAACCATTATAACTGACAACAATGAATGATTAAATGTTGTTGCCAACGTAACATTGTCATCAACCTATCGAAACAAAATATCCCATTTGTCGAGGACACTGACAATGCGCCACCCTGTATATTGTTATTACAATATTAGGTCAAAGAATAAAGGGTATGTAGTGATGAATTACTGATGATAACGTCACGTAGTCATTCCATATTTTTCCATAACCATTGTTTATAATTATAATATAAACAATGCCATAAGTTTGTATTGTTTATATCATAATCATATTTAGAAAGAAATTCAAAATGTCTGGACAGGTTGATAAAACAATTATTAAACTAGAACCTGAAACGGAAGCTCAAATCAATTTGTTTTTTACTAACCAACATGTTATATTAAATAATGATCTAATCAAAGCAGAACTAGATTGCGATCCTAATAGTATTATAATTAAGAATGAGCATAGCGAGCCTGCAAGTAACGAGGATAATAAAACTTGGTTAGTAAGTGATTTTGGAAGCGAGACAACAGAGGCAACTCATTTAATGAGTAAGAGTGACCAATGTGATTATTCGATAAAAGTGAACCATAATTTAACATATCACTTAGAAAAGTACCATTCAGATGGTGCTAAATACAAATGTGACCATTGTGGGTATCTATCAAATTATAAAACTAATTTTGACAGACACTGTGCAATACATAATTCAAGTAAACATTTACGATGTGACCAATGTGATTATTCAACAAAAGTGAAACAATATTTAAGGAGACACCTTGTAAAGCACAATTCAAGGAGTACTGTGTACAAATGTTACCAATGTGATTATTCAACAAAAACAAAAGATTGTTTAAGAAACCATTTTAGAAAGCATCCAAGTGGTGTCATATATGAATGTGACCAATGCGATTATTCAACTAAAATTAAACAAAGTTTAAAGTATCACCGAGAAAGGCACAATTTGAGTGGTGCTAAATACAAATGTGACCATTGTGATTATGTAACAAATTATAGATCTCATTTTATTAGGCATAATACTATACATAATTCTAATTATGCATTCCACTGTGACCAATGCGATTATTCAACAAAAGCGAAAGAATATTTAATGCAGCATCTTGCACAGCATAATCCAAATTGTGCTATATACAAATGTGACCAATGTGATTATTCAACAAAATCAAGAGCTTGTTTAAGAAGCCATATTAGAAAACACGCAAGTGGTACTATATACAAATGTGATCTTTGTGATTATTCAACAAAAGTGAAACGATATTTACAATATCACAGTGTAACACACAATTCAAGTGATGTTTTATATAAATGTAGCCAATGCAAATATGCAACAAATGTGAAACGATATTTAAGCAATCACCTTGTAAGACACAAATCAAGAAGTGCCATATACAAATGTGACCAATGTGATTATTCAACTAAAATGAAACACAGTTTTAAGTGTCACTTAGAAAAGCACAATTTGGGTGGTGGTAAATATAAATGTGACCATTGTGATTATGTAACAAATTATAGATCTCATTTTGTTAGGCATGGTACAATACATAATTTAAATAATGATTTCCAATGTGACCAATGCGATTTTTCAACAAAAGCGAATGAATATTTAACACAACATCTTGTAAAGCATAATCCAAATGGTGCTATATACAAATGTGACCAATGTGATTATTCAACAAGATTAAGAGCTTGTTTAAGAAGCCACATTAGAAAGCATGCGAGTGGTGCTATATACAAATGTGATCTATGTGAATATTCAACAAAAGTGAAACGATATTTACAGTATCACAATGTAACACACAACTCAAATTGTGCTATATATAAATGTGGCCAATGTGATTATTCAACAAAAGTGAAACGATATTTAAGCAACCACCTTGTAAAGGCACACTTTAAGTGATGTATACAAATGTGACCAATGCAATTATTCAACCAAAGTATCACCTTGTGAAGCACAATTCCAGTGCTTATTGCAACTGTGGCTATTGTGATTGTCTAACAAATTATAGATCTCATTTTGTTAGACACAGTAGCAACACATAATCCAAATACTCATTTCCAATGTAACTAATACCGTTATTTTACAAAAGTGAGACATTGCTTAACGCAACTTCTGGTAAAGCACAATTTAGGTGGCACTATATACAAATGAACCACTGTCAGTATTTGACAAAAATTAAATAATATCTAAGGTATCACCTTGTAAAGTACAATTTAACGAGTGCTAAATAAAAATAATTTTTATTACTTGTACAGGATGGCATCCACTCCCCAGACATTGTTAGTACATAAACTCTGTATATTCAAATTCAATTTATGCTGTTACTGATATGTCTATTTTTAGAATAAATAAGCCTTATGGTCTATATATGATTAGCCTATTTTCCTAAGCACTTGACTACTTTCTGATTCAGGTCCAGTGCTTAAGGAAAAAATCATAATAAATAAATTCGACTCAAATGTGAAAACAGTCCCCAGAATAGAAGCACAGTCCGCTTCCGAAACGTCTTGATACCCAAACGAAAACTGTGGAAATTGGGCGATCAACTCAACTGTATCAGACATAGTTATAAAACAGTTATAACCCAGTTGTATTTATGATTGTTAGAAAATATGTAGTTCTTTTAGTTTTTAAGTAATACACAACTGTGTAAAAAGGAAAAAGCGACAACGTCGCACATCAGTTTTATTTTAGAAGTGTAAAAGAGTGATTCATATTATTTCTACTAAAATATAATATTTAAAATGGAACTTGAAGTACTTTTATTTTAACATGGTAGCATAGGTCCGTGGTTTCTATTGATTAGCATGGTTATTGTTGAACTGGAAAAATTGAAGTTTTAAGAAAAATAAATAAGTGAGGTTAAAAGCACGTGCTTTATACAAAAATTAATGAAAAATGTCAGGAACAAATATGAGGGACGAATTGAATCGACCGGTGTTTAATGGAAGTGAATGGAGTAAATGGAAATTTAGGTTAATGTTATTATTGGAAAACAAAAATGTGAAAGCAAGTTTAGACGGTATGCCCTCAGATGAAAATCAACAATTGGAGTGGAAAAAGAAGGATTTAAAAGCAAGAAATATAATTGTTCAAGGTATGTCAAATTCACAACTAGAATTAATTCTTAACGAAACTACTGCTAAAGCAATGATCGATAAATTAGATTCAATTTATAAACCAAATTCCACAGCCATAAAGCTTTTAGCAAAAAGAAAATTATTAGATTTAAAGATGAAAGAAAATGATGATCCTATGGAGTTCATTACAGAGTTTGAAAAATTGATTAATGAGTTGAAAAATACTGATGACACAGTAACTGAAGATGACAAACTAAATTACCTGCTATTAGCATTACCAGAATCGTATGATCATATTGCAGATATTATTGATGCATTGCCAGCAGAACAAAAAAATGTCGAATACATTAAAAGTAAATTATTGATTGATGCAAGGAAAACAAAAAATAATTACCAAGAAAATACAGGATCGGCATTTACCTCACATGCAAGTAACAGAAATAGGAATGGGAATATTAAATGCTTTAAATGTGGACATTTTGGACATGTACAAAAATTCTGTCATTCACAGCATAGTGGCAACTTAAATAGAACAAATACAATGCAAAATTGGAGATTGAATAGAAATCAACAATGGAATCAAAACCAAACTCACAGTTTCAACCAAGGTCAAGAAGCTACACATAGCAGAGCTCGAAGTTATACATACAGGGGAAGAAGGAATTATCAACAACGTTTTGCAGGAAATTCTACAAGCGAAAATACAGAAGAAGACGGCAATAGAAATTCTTTTCAAGTTACAGTAATGACGTCCCATAAAGCTGATGGATCAACCTATGATGTACCTAACACAGTGACATGGTTATTGGACAGTGGATGTTCCGACCACATCGTGAACGATATGAAGTATTTTTCAACCTATAACGAACTAACAGATAATGTAAATATCAAGGTAGGCGATGGTCATTTAATTAAGGCATTAGGTATAGGTACTGTTGATATGAAATGTAATGTAAGTGGTAAATTAGTTGCAACAAATGTTAAAAACTGTTATTATGCGCCAGAAATGACAAAAAACTTGTTAAGTGTTTCAAAAATCACAGACTCGGGTAATAAGTTGTGGGCAAAAAAAGATTATTGTGAAATTTATAATCCTGCAGACAAAAAAATTGCTATTGCTTCTAAAAACAAAAATTTGTATGAACTAAATGGTCATATAGATCCAAAAAATCTGTTAAGCTACTCAAGTCTAGTTGTATCTCTTAAAGAAAAATGGCACAGAACTTTAGGGCATGTAAACTTTAGAGATTTAATTGCCATGTGCAAAGATAATTTAGTAGAAGGGTTACCTAAAACGTTAGAAAAAGTTCATTTAAAATGTGAAACTTGTTTTGTATCAAAAATGAATAATTTAACATTTGGTAATAACCGAACGAGAGCAAACAAAGTTGCTGAAATAATACACACAGATGTGAATGGACCAATCAAACAAACTGGTTTTAATGGGGAAAAATATTTTGTAAGCTTTATCGATGATTTTAGCAAAATAGCTGTTGTGTACTGTATTAAACACAAAAATGAAGTGTTTGATCGTTTTGAAAAATATGTTAATCTGATTGAAAATCTTACAGGCAGTAAAATCAAGGAAATTAGATGTGATCGAGGTACAGAATACTTAAATAAACAATTCTACATATTTGCGAAAAGAAAAGGTATCTGGTTAAGACCAAGTCCAGCATACACACACGAGTTAAACGGTGTTGCAGAGAGGTTCAACCGCACAATTATGAATAGAGCAAGATGCTTACTAACAGATGCTAATTTAAACAAACATTTTTGGCCTGAATGTGTTAAAGCTGCAGCATATATAGGTAACAGACTAATTGCTAATAATAAATCAAAAATAACTCCTTATGAACAGTTTTTCAATAAAAAACCTGATGTATCAAAGCTTAAAATGTATGGATGTGCTGCCTTTGTAAGAACACCAGAAGTAAATCGAGATTCTAAACTTTCACCAAAATCTGTGAAGGGTATTCTAGTTGGTTATGATGAGATGGGATATCGTATCTTAATAGATCAAAAAGTTATTATTAGTCGTCATGTCGAATTTATAGAAAAGAATGAGCAATTTATTAAGATCCCTGAAGACGAATTTGATGACTTAAGTACACAACCAAATCAATTACAAGAAGAAATCAGACAGGATGACGAAATTCAGGTGTCAAAAGTTAGACCCAAACGTGAAATTAAAAAACCGTTGTGGCACAGTGATTACTTGATAGATGCAAATTTCTCAAAGGTAATTGTACCAACCTCTTATGATGAAGCAATTGAATCTAAAGAAAAAGTGAGATGGCAAAAAGCTATGGAAAAAGAATTGATGTCATTAATTGAGAATGAAACTTGGACACTCACAGATATTAAAGATGTTCCAGATGATGAAAAAATCATACAAGTTAAATGGATATACAGAGTAAAAACAGATGGTCAATACAAAGCGAGGTTAGTAGCTCTTGGCTACCAACAACCAAACTGTTTAGATACAGAAATTTATTCTCCAGTAGCAAGAATGCCAACATTGAAAACAAAAGATCCAAATATGATAATTGTTTGTATATGAAAGTAACGGAGGCATCTCAAGTTTACATTATATTATATGTGGATGATTTACTTATTTGTAGTTCAAAGTACAGTGACTCAATTGAAGTGAAACAACAATTGAATCAAAGATTTGGGAAAAATCAATAATTTTTTGGGTATTGAAGTGGAATATAATCAAAACAAAAGATGCATGAGCTTGAGTCAAACAACATATATTAATTCCTTGGCAGAAAAATATCAAATTAAAGAAGACAAAACTTACAAAACACCTATGGAAACGAATTTAAAACTAGAACAGGCTGAATCATGTGATCCAAATGTGCAGTATAGAAATTTAATAGGAGCTTTATTGTACGTAAGTCAAGGAACAAGACCTGATATCTCTTTCTCGGTAAATTTCTTAAGTGGTTTTCAAAATCATTACTCAAAAACTCATTTTAAATATGCCTTACGAATTCTGAAATATCTCTACAGCACCAGACATTTAAAATTAAATTTTAGTGGATATAACCAAACTCCAGTAGATTGTTTTGTGGATGCAGACTGGGCCGGTGACATAATTGATAGAAAGTCTCGTAGTGGCATTTTAATTTATGTCCTAGGAAACCCTGTACTATGGGTATCACGAAAACAAAGAACAGTAACAAGATCGTCTTGTCATGCAGAATATATTGCTCTTGCTGAAGCAGTAAGTGAAGTACTTGTTTTGAAGGGAATTGCAGAAGATCTATTAATTACTTTTGTTGACCCCATCAACATTTATGAAGATAATTCCGGTGCCAAAGATTTAGCTATAAGTGGAAACTTTACAAAAAATAGTAAACATATAGATGTGGCATATCATTATGTAAATGACTATATTAAGAAAAATATAATCCATGTTTGCAAAGTTAATTCGGAAGATCAGTTGGCAGATATCTTTACAAAATCATTAGGTTATGTTCGTTTTGAAAACTTAAGATTCATGTTAAATTTACTTTAAGTATGAAAGTTGTATTATGTTTTATTATTTGTTATTATAAATGTAAATCCTAAAAGAAAGGAGGTGTGTTAGAAAATATGTAGTTCTTTTAGTTTTAAGTAATACACAACTGTGTAAAAAGGAAAAAGCGACAACGTCGCACATCAGTTTTATTTTAGAAGTGTAAAAGAGTGATTCATATTATTTCTACTAAAATATAATATTTAAAATGGAACTTGAAGTACTTTTATTTTAACAATGATGTTACTTCTGAAAACTTTATTAAAGTTTGTTAAAGTTGTTTACCCTACACTTGAGTACGCCACTGTAGTGGCTGAAAATTCATCATGTTTTTGGTTTGACCGTCAGTGTAATTTAGAACGTATGCGAAGCTATATGTGATCATTAAATTTAAGTAATAAAATAAAAAATTAACGTTCTCAGTTTACTCGAGGGTTTTTATTAAATCAACAAGTTAACTAAAAGTGTTTATAGCTGCCTCAACTAATTAGCAGAATAGTAGTTAACTAAAATGTGTTATAAAACCTTTTAATCAGCATTATGTGTGCAGCTAAATGATATATTGGTTTAATTTGTTCAACTGCTTCAATTTAGTCGACATGAATTTTGTTTTAGCTGTTACTGCAACCTATATAGAAACTATTATAAGATTTTGTTATGAACGAATAAGTTCAAAAGTAAATATGTAATTAAAAATTATTATTAATTTTATTAAATACATAAATAAAAAGTTTACCTCGAGCAGGATTTGAACCTATGATCTGTACTTTGCTAGAATACCGCGCTAACCAACTGCGTTATCGAAGTACAAGTCTCAATTGATGTAAATTGTGTGTTTATGTAGTATATAGAACTGATGTACTCTAGCAAAGTATAGGTTGTAGCTTCAAATCCTAGTCGAGGTAAACTTTTTATTTTTGTATTTAAAAAAATTAATAATAATTTTTAATTATATATTTACTGAACTAAGTGGATAAAATCATTTCTGAAACTTATTCTTTTTTCGGATCGTATAATGTTACTACAGATGAAAATTAATAATACTAGAAAGATAAATATTATCCAGATTTATGCTCCAACCCAGAAAGTGAGGAAGTTAAATGATTGTATAGTAGTTCAGAAAAATAATGAAAATTAGTCACGAAAGAAACATCACTATAATTTACACAAATACTCAAAGGAAAAGCAAAAACATTTGTGGGCGGCTATGGTCTGCAAGTACATGATAGAGGGAGCAGACATACATATTTCTACCAACAGAAGGATATGATTGTCACACTTCCCAACAGAAGATTTCACAGTGAATATCCACCCAAATCGGAGCTGTTATTAAATGCAACCTGACAAATATAGGTTCAGGAACTGTGTAAAGCGTTAGTGGTGGCAAAATTCAAATTACAACTAAAAAAATGGTCAAAAGTAACTGTAAAAAGAAGAGAAAAAATATAGATACGCAGTTATTAAAGGAGAGTGGCATACGGAATAAAAGTAGAGAATGAAGTTAATAACAGTTTAAAAACGGTAATAGGGTAGATAGAATGATAGAAGAATCTCGATAAATCAAAGATGGAATTAAAAAGTCCTACACAGAAACACTTAATAAAAAATAATAAAGAAAAGAAAGAACTGGATATCTTATGAAATTTTCGGAATGTAGAAGAAGGTGTAAAGGTCAAAAATGGATATATAAAAAGACTATTCCAGCAAAAGAAAAATGGTACTTAAATAGATGCAACAAATTGAAGAAGTACAAAGAAAACTGATTCATTTAACCTGTACAAAGAAATAAAACATAGAACGAAAAATAAAAAAAAAAAACAAAATCCATTTGTTAGACGATGATAACACAATAGTAGCCGACGTGAAATCAAATTCAACACTATGGAAAAATTACATTGTTAAACATACTAATGAGAAAAATGGGTCTGAAGTAAAAGAAGAGGAAACCCTGGACCCGATCAAGAATTTGAAAACAGTTAGGACATCGAAACCACACAATTTACTAATTGAGATTATCAAACTAATAAATGAAGGACACATAAGACTCTTTTTAATAATATCTACAATACAAAGAAATCAGAATTTGTAGCCCAAATCTAAGCTTTAATCTGAAACTACGCTTGTAAGATGCTCCATACAGTCCATATTATTATACGGTATGAATATATACTTTAAAAAAATAATTGAATAATTTCAAATCTGGATATTAAGATGAATAATGAAGATATTTTGGAAGAAAAAAAAGCAAAAGTCAACATCTTTCATTCCCCGCTCAAGAGGAACGGCGGGCTGCTTGAGCTTTCCAAGCTCCTTCAGCAACAATTATCGATTAGCATACATACATTAAGTATGTATTCATAGAGGGATTAGGGACAGGTACCGCCCGGCTAGAATCGAAAGGAAAGGAGTTACGGTTCTGAGGAAAGGGGAAGTTACTACCCCATCATTCGCCTAAATAGCCGAACGTGATGTGCGAATACGCAGTTATCATGCCGCAATACGTGTTTGCGGAAAACCTCCTGGAAAAACCTCATACAGGATAAACGGTAACGGAAATAGAACCCATTATCTCCCGAATCGTGTTACCACTGACTTAACACCTCGGTCTATCTTTGAAGGAGAAAGTTGTCAATGAAAAGATAATGAACAGATTTGGAAGTTGACAAGCACTGACAACAAATATTAAAGAAACAAACTTTGGTAATTTGGTTATTTGATTGTTTCAAGTTGCAAAAATGAGTTATTCAAGGTAAAATTCAAGGAAAAAGCAACATGGGAAGAAGGAAACTGCCGTGGTTGACGCACTTAACAAAATGGTACAAGTGCACATCGGAACGATCACTTAAAGCAGCAGCATCAAAAGTAGCAATTATCCTGAAGATCGTCAAAAGCCTGAAGACGGACTATGAAGAAAAGAGAATTATCACTAATAATTTATTTGGCATACTGATATTTATTTATATACTACACTAAATAACATTTATATGAAACTGTCTTATAATGGAAATAAAATCATGGAACAGTATGGAACAATCAACCAACGTCCATGTCATCAATACTATGTGATATCCCGTGAGGCACGTTAGAGTGATTTCCGTTTAAAGATGTGTCTCGTGACAATATCACGGTTCCAGTCACCAAGATCAAGCGTTTAATCTCTATAGCCGCTATACACTCATCCATGAATAGTGAACAGTCAACGATCACCAGAGGTCACTGTAAAGATACCCCGGTGCTTAGATTACAGGCTGTGGCCACTTCGATATTTCAGAATCTCATTTTCAGAAAACTTCGTATGGCTGTCCTGATGTGGTTAATCCACATGCAATCTTATGGACACTAGATGTGTAATGCTGAAGATCACTGAACATATTCTTAGTGATGACGTAATACAGAAATTGACCTTTATTTTTAAAGAAACATGTACTGGTAATCTCCCAGTCACATGGTTCTGTTAATTACTTCTACCATTTCATCAGATTAACAATGTCAATTCAAAGTTTCGACCATAATCGGTGTAAAATTATATCGGAATATGAAGTCTAAAAAACAGCCTCTTTACGGACATCATCTTGGTTTCGAAGTGCACACTATTGTGTCTATTTACTAAAATCACCTATTGTCACTATTGTGTATTTACTTTTATCGAAGTTTTTGAAAAGAACCCCACTGTAATTGTAGATGTTTTTTCAAAAGGCTTATCCACATTGTACTGTCAGATGTACGTCTGCTTTGCAATCGGCTCTTCATCTTATGCACTTACTATACCAGTCATTTACATTCTTCTTGCAATGGACCCAGTAAAGCCCTTCCTGTGACGCTCAGATGAACCCTAGACGAACATTCATGTGTATATTGAAAGATTTCTGGAATTATCTTTTCAACATCACCATCCCCTTTCTCACGTCTGTACTCTCATGATTCCCAACGATTTTCTTTAGAAGGCCATCTTGAGCCTCCAACACTTCCAATTGCGAATAATATACATTAACAGTTGAGCTGTACCATAATAGTTCTTCTCAGATGAGTTCGCTATTCCTATTTGTCATTTTTCATTCTAATGTGAACAGTAACTCCGTATCACTATCTTGGGTCTTGCAGAGTTATTGAAACAACGATGATCAATGATTTCAGTACGTCGTTATGATGATAATTTCGTTCTGATCGATACTCCATCATGAAGTCATGCTCTTTTAACTTTTTCATTCACCTGATAACTTAAACTAGCACAGCACCAAGCCCATATTTTTATAGCTCAGCATAAATGCAGGTTCCATAATATAGTCACATCCCTCTGCAAACCAACAATGGTAGGTGCAGAGAAATTTTACTATCAAATACGTTTCCTAAAATAGATCTCTAATGATCAACTTCTCAAAAGTTACTGGACCAAAGGGCATCCTTTGAACTGCTATCAACCTGAGTTTAGACTAAGATACGTATTTTGGCGATGTTGAAGCTCCAATCCAACATATTTTCTGAGTTGAAAACCACTTTTCCCTTCGTGGTTACTCTTTTCAGCTGCCTATAGCCTACATATAAGTTTGTAGGCCATTATTTCTTCGTTGCTAATAACACTTGCGAAGTCCATGAATACTAGACGATCCAATTACCCCTTATTAAGTGTTATCTTCAATCATTTTCGCAACTTTATCCCTCTTGACGAATAGTAATCTTCTAAGGTCGCTCTTGAAACTTGAAATCAAATATTCTGTATTACTAATAATTTGGATTAGAGCTACACGTTTCGATAAGTGATATTGTTATCAGAAGTTAAAAACAATTTGATTGGTACGAACCATAAATAATGGAGAATGAAAAGTATACATTGACATAACCGTAAAACTCTAATAATAAATTTAGAAATGAAGGACAAAAGTAAAAATATAAAGAAAAAATCACCTGTAGTCTTTCCTACCACCAACACATTATCACCGAACTAAAGACACGGACAATATAATGGCTGGCAACCTGGATTAAATTTCTGAAGGACCAAGTGAACGGACAAACAGCAAATAATAAATTGTAAATCTCTCCTGTCACCACGGAACTACATTTAAATCCGGCAACACCAGTAGAGAATGAATTTAAAACGATAATAGCTTAAAGTAAAACAATATAACCACCATTTAGAATATTAAGTAGGACTCCTGTTTGTGGTTGCCACAGTGTAAAACTCGTCGCTGAAGGCTTTGAAGTTAAACATCAGCAATACCAATTAAAGCTCTGACATCAAGTCGCAGATAAAACTAAATGAAGAAGTTTAAGTGGTATGTATGGTATAATTTAACAGCAAGACTAAAACAACTTTTGCCTGATGCGGGTATAAAGCACAGCAGTTTTTCTGATTCATTCAGTCTTAACAGTACAAACGACTTTTATAGCAGCCAGCACATCCGGTTAAATCGAGATTGAACATAGAAGGGCAGTTAAGCATATAATTTATCAGATATGTTATAGAACATTCATATTTAGAGACAGAAAAAAAAAGGCACAAGGAAAAAGATGTCAGCAAAGTCAAAAATACACTGGTGTGCAGAAATAGAGGCTGAGAAAAGGGGTTGAAAAAGGTGCACGAAAACAAGTTGGAGGCACACAGACAATTCTAGTCTAAATGGAAAATTGTAAAAATAGGAGATGGACCGAAAAACATATAGTAGGGGTTGAAAGAACTACCAAAACAATAGCCCATAAAAGAATATACATTAAAAACCAATTAAATGGAAAAACCCAGTGTAATTAAAAATATATATCGGCCATGATGCGTGCGTGCGTGTGTGTATAGGTGGATGTGTGAGTGTGTGGGTGTGTGCGTGTGTGTGTGTGTGTGCGTGCGCGCGTGCATGCGTGTGTGCGTATGTGTGCGTGCGTGTGTGTCTGTGTGTGTGCGTGCGCGTGCGTGCGTGTACTTGTGAACGTGAGTGTGGGTGTGGGTGTGAGGTGAGTGTGTGTGGGTGTGAGTGTGTGTGTATGTGTGTGTGTGTGCGTACGCATACGTGCGTGTGTGTATGTGTTTGTGTGTGTGTGTGTGTGTGTGTGTGTGTGTGTGTGTGTGTGTGTGTGTGTGTGTGTGTGTGTGTGTGTGTGTGTGTGTGTGTGTGTGTGGGTGTGTGTGTATGTGTGTGTATGGGTGTTTGTATGTGGGTGCGTGCGTGCGTGTGTGCGCGTGCATGCGTGTGCGTGTGCGAGGTTCCGTCAAAATCGCGAGGTCGAATTTTGTTATGTTCGCAGTACTTTGCCTTTAGTATTTTTCGTATAGTTTACGGGAATGTAAAAATTGCTTCAAACTATTCTAATCGTATACATTTTACTTATTTTTAACCACCTAAAGTCACTACTGCAAGAATTTTAGGAATCTTACAGTTTGTTATATTAATAAATACAGTTCATACTAACTAGAAGGAAATAGTTTATAAGTTATTGCTTACAGTACAATCTTTGCATTAGTAGTAGAAAAGTTTATTAAAAAAATTTATTTCAGTGCTGGATCCGCCATCCCCAAAAAGTGAAGGAGAAGTAAAATCTTATATTTCCTGTTTACCCGTGATAAACAATCAACGGATATTGACAGGAATGTCTCAAAAATTGGAGCCAAGGCGTTCATAGTGTGATCACATTTACAGAAATCTTATTAGTGAACTAGTACACTAGTTCAGTAATTCAATTATATTGAATTTTTGTATGTACTAATCGGTATTCAAAAAGTATGAAATTATGGCGTCAAGGTCAATCCTGTAGGTGTAAAGATGGACGGGTACATTTTGCGCCCCACGGAGCCGCGAACCTTTCTTATTCAGTAATTAGGCACCATTTTGCGGGGTTAAAATACAATTTTGCGCCCTTATAGAAAAGGAATTATTGTAAAATTACATTGACACGGCTGACTTCACACCAGTGAACTTCATAAATCAATTTTTTCTTGTGCCGTAATAAAGCGCCAATTATGCGCTACTTTGCGCTGCTAAAATAATGGTTTTGCACCCTTATAGGGAAGAAGTTATTATATAATTACATTGACACGGATTAACTACATCGCCGTGAAGTTTTCCATAAATCAATTTTTTCTGATGCAGTAATTAATCGCCAATTATCTTTCCTTTTGTTAATTAAATTAATCTTTTTTTATTGGTAGTATTTAAGCCCCCACTATGCACCGTTTTACGCCGTCACGGTTAAATTTTGCACCCCTATAAGAAACATGTTATTGTAAAAATTACGCCGCCAAAGCTTCATGGTCTAATGAAAAAAATATGTTTTTGCTGCACAATAATTAGGCACCTATTGTGGGCTCCAGGGATATTATATTACAATTCTTAGAAATCTAAAAATAAAATCAGTTCGTGGAAACAAGAATAATGACAGGTTGTTTATGCTAAAAAAATAGGTCAAGGTTAAATGGTTCTTGTATTGTCTAAATTAAGTTAAAGTCAAGTAGTTGTCTAAACTAAAAGTAGGTCAAGGTGAGTATTTGACAAGTTGAAAGGATGTGTTCCTTAGTAGTTTAGGGGCAGCTGGGAAAACAACGAACATAGCATTTTGTTTTTAATAGTAATGCTACAACCCCACCATATGAAAATTGCGTATGCATTTCTTAAACAGTGTTAAGTCGTAGTGTAATTGTGAGCAAGTAAACCCGTTATGTAAGTATAATGCAAGCAGCAATAAAATCATTTCTGGAACTATCAAAATTCAGGAATAGTTGCAGTAGGGTCAAGTGGGGTAAATGCGCTTTTGGGGCAAGTGCACTTTCCCCTCATAAAATTTCCAAACAAAAAAATTTTGTTAAAATCCCGATGCCGTACCTCTAATCAGTTCCATTCACGAAAATGTTACTACATTTGCGCTGGTAACAACGCAATTCTGTCAAGCTGTCAGCTGTTAAATGTTAAGGTTATGTATGTTCGTTTTGGTCAAATTTGAATTCTAACGAAATTTACGGTAAGTTTTTGTTTAAAAATTTAATAAATTGTGTAATATGTTTTAAACATACATTTATATGTGCAAGCGTACCCCCTTAAATTGTTTTCCAAAAATATTGTCGTCTTCATATCTATTAAGAGGGGGTGGCGCACTTGCCCCAGAAATTTCTGTTCACCGGGGTAATTGCGCCACTTTCTAAGGGGGAAGTGCACCGCACGTTTTCGAATCCCAATCAGAATTTTTTTGCGATTTAGATACGTTTTGCAACACAACAGTAACAGTTGTATATCCAGCATTACTTTTTCAGAACATGGTCCGGAATTATGTGCGAAAAACTAAACGACGTAATTACACTTGCCGAGAGCTGAATGAAGCTTTAGGGCAATGTAGGCAGGGTGTAATGACTATAAACGCATGCAGTAAAGCTTACAATATCCCAAGAGAAACCTTACGCGACCATTTATCCGGGCGCCGTGGTAAACGCCAAACAGATGGAAATGTCGGTGGAGGTGGTAGACCTACAGTGTTTACAAAAAATCAAGAAACCGAACTTGCGGATTGTTTGAGAGTGATGGCCAAAAATGGGTTCGGTTTGACACGTACCGAGGTATTTGACATTGTTCAAAAATTCGTAAAAAATAACTCTATTGCCACCCCATTTAAAAATGGTAGACCGGGTGAAGATTGGTGGCTACAGTTTAAGCGGAGACATCAGTTGTCAATAAAAAAAGCAGAAGGGCTGGAACATTTACGAAAATAGCAAGGTGCAAATCCTTTTGTCGTGTACGGTTTTTATGATCTATTAGAAAAAACCATAGTGGAAAATAAGCTTCAAAATAAGCCTGGGCAAATTTTCAATTGTGATGAAACTAGCTTTTGTCATGACCCCCAAAGGACAAAAGTTGTGGCAGAGAAAGGAAAACCTTGCCACAGATATACTGCTGCAACAGGTAGAGAAAATACCACGGTTTTAGCATGTGTTAATGCCGCTGGAGATAAGTTGCCACCGTTGGTAATTTTCAAAGGGAAGAACCTGTGGAACTCTTGGATCCCCGAGGGCGGCGATTTTCCAGGGACCAGCTATGTATCTGCGCCAAAAGGATGGATGACAGGAGAAATTGTTGTGAACTGGTTCCAAAATAGTTTTATTTCAAAAGTCGGTGAATCTAGGCCCGTATTGTTAATTTATGACGGACACTGCAGCCACATTACTCCACTAATAACAATTGCTAAAGAAAACAAAATAATATTGTTAAAACTCCCACCGCATTTGTCGCATCTTTTGCAGCCTCTAGATGTGTGTTGTTTCCGTGGCTTAAACATCATGTGAGATAAAGAATTGGCTAAATGGCAGAGATTTCACCCGGGACAACGCCCATCGAAAGTGGAATTTTCAAAATTGCTGGGAAAAGTTTGGATCGGTTTAACGAAAGAAAATATTATGAGTGGATTTCAGGCAACGGGTATCTATGATGATCGACTTATCGGGGACCTAAAAGTTAATCGAAAAGCTATTGATAAAAGAACAGACTTTTCTGTAAAAGATTTGCAAAACTACGAGAGTCGTAACAAAAACCGTCATACCGAACCAGATATGTCATTTAATAATGATAATATTGGATCAAATCTCGACGAAAATCAAAATACCCGAACAAACGAACAAGATGAACCACAAACAATGCACGAGGACATTATTGAAATGGAGAAGACTACAACACCAGTGCCAGAACAAACATTTCAAGAGCTTTTAATTGAAACGGTAAAGTCAAATACCAACAATAATTTGGGATCTGTTAAGAAACGAAGAAAAATCGGCAACACCGCAGAGGTTTTAACTAGCTCGGACATCATTAATCCGACTGATTCATTAATATCAAATTCTCAACCTGATAAACCTTCCGTGTCAAATTATGTTCCAAAAGAAGCCAAAACCAAGTCAACAAAAACATAAAAAATGCAAGGAAAATATCAGAAAGTGACTCCTCCGTCTCAGATGGGGCATGCGACTTTAGGGATCTGACAGACCTAACTGATAGTGATGACATTAATATTTTTTCAGACGAAGAGAAGGATGATGATGAACGTTCAGTGGGCCTTATAAATATTGACAATTTTGTGCTGGTGAAATTACCCGGAAAGAAATTAATTAAACACTACGTTGCGAAAGTTATGAAAAAAGAATACGAAGACGAGTTTGAAGTATCCTTTTTACGGTGCAAAAACAAAGTCCAAGGAAAGTTTGTCTGGCCAATAACTCCCGATTTATCTGTGGTACGACTAGAAGAAATCATACAAAAATTGCCCAATCCAGAAGAAAGGAGAGGAATTTTGACATTTGGAATCGATTTTACCCAGTTTCCAATTAACTAGTACCAATGAACATACAGTAGGTTATTAACTTAGTTACTTTTGGTTGTTACTGTTTAAAAATATTTTTTTAAATATTCTACCTACCTAAAACTGGCCTATGTTCATACATTTATTACTTACATACCTCCAAATATTTGTCTTTTAATTCTTTACGGTAAAAATCTAAGTTCGCATTCATTAGTTCGTATTCTTTAGTTTGTATTCATTAGTTCGCTAGTTGTTTAAACATGTTTTTTAAATAAATTGCTACGCATTCAATTTTGTTTTTTTTCTGCAAATTTTTGGCACGAAAAACTATATGTCCAATAGTTTGGTGCTCTTGCCCCGGTTAATTGATATCGTTACTTTAGTGGGGTATATCCGCGGATGGTGCATTTGCCCCGGTGTAGCGGGGCAAGTGCGCCACCTTGCAATCAAAAAAATAATATTTTCCAGAAATAAAATATGAAAGCGAATGACATTTCGCGACCAAAGGGTACTATATAAGATGTCATAGTACTGAAACAAAATTTGAAGTTATAATATTAGCAATTCTAGTTTTGATGCTCTTTTAAAGCCGAATTTATCAGTTTTGGGTGTGCACTTGCCCCACCTGACCCTAACAATATGAATAAAAATTTAACACTTGGTGCTGTCGAAGTGGTGATGCTAGTAGCATTACTAGTATTATACTATTTGCTAGTAGTAGTAATAAAAATTAATGGGAATAAGATGAAGAATATTCTTCTTCTAACACTGACTGGCCATCATTTCAAGAGAAAGATGATTTATCAGGAGTGTATAAACAAGCAGCCAAAGAATACTTAGCCCATCGTGTTTATTATAAACTGTCGAATATTACTCATCCTGCAAAACATGTAGAAATTGGATACAGTGCACACGTCAACCTTGCACCAATAATGCGTATAGGGTGTGGCAACTGCGATCAAAGCAATAACGTGATGTTAAACATGATGGAATGGAATGAACTTCTAGAATAGCAGTCATATGTAGAATTACAATTTTTCCGATCTCAAGTAACTGAAAATCAAATTTATTGGTAAAATATGAAGGAAGAAGAAAATATAATCTATGATCAACATTATGAATCTATATGTACCAATCTCGGTCTTTATTACAATTTGGAATTGATTACAGGATATGACAGAATTTTGAAAACTGTTTATGAGAATTACTGCTCAGCTGTTCTTGCACATTCCATGCCCATAGTGTAGAAGAACTATTCAATTTAAAGGATATAATAAACTATAGATTGGAATTTCTTGAATCCTACAATCTAGCGTCTAGGGTGTTGTACGTAAAACGTATTTTTAGACCGCAATAGTGAACCAGTGGCGTACGCTGTGAAGTACATGAAATCAAATGTTCTTGTTTATCTTGGAAACGAGGCGTCAAATCACAAAATCGCAAGTGAAACAGGCCGGCTCTTTACATTAGCACTACCCATCACTAGAAATTTGACCTACTGAAGGGATTCCACCTTGAGTAAGGGATCTTAACATGTCAATCTTCGTATTGCTACGGGGCCTACTATTTTACTTCCAATCCGACAAGAAAGGGTGCTTTGGTTCTTCTCCGTTTTAAAAAAACGGCTACCTTGGCCAGGTTTGAACTCGCGCCGTTCGGGTGAAAGGCAAGCAATCTAACCATTCCACCACCGAGGCAGCTTATTGTAGTTAAAAATAATTGTATCTTGCTTATAAATTTTATACAATGCACGTGTTAAATGTGTTTCATGCATGTGAATTGCAATTTTAAATAAAGGTGCAGTGGCGAGCAAAAGAAACTGGGATAATTCTACTGACATTGACTTTAGTTCGTCTGTCACTTGATTTAGTTGCGACATTCTTACAACTTTCAAGTTGACAAGAATTTCAGATGTCAATTTGACAGGTGTTTTTATTTCATACCACAATTCACGCAACTAAAATATAGGGTGTCTCAGTTTTTTCTCCTCGCAACTTGTAGGTAGCGGACCGCAAAAATGTTATTATTGTAATAAATGTGTGTCAAATCGCCATTGTTACCGCGATAGAGAAGATAATTAGTGGATTTTTAATATCTTGATAATACGTCGTAATTTGCAGTTTTCGGAATAATTTATTTTATGTAATAAATGTGTGAATATATGTAACTGATATTTAGCTAAGGGTTCAAAAACACATGGGGGGGTTTAACTAACAGGTGTACGCTTAAAAACTGCTTCACTGAAGGGGCGTAACGAATCATTGGAAATTCTTATGCGCACATTCTTGATCTAAAAATGTCACTATTTTAATAATTAATTACGTCGGTACACACTGCAATCAAAGACATCTTTGTTTGGTATCTGGGAAATGTAATATTAAATGTAGGGTTTGTTACTGACGAACGCATCTTTTTAAAATTAAGATTTCGTTCTGTACGGAATGCGAAAAATGTTCCCACGAAATAATTTTTTGTTTCTTTTTTTATTATTACTTGGTTTTTCGGCAGTAGATATAGTTAGAAATCAGAGGGGAAGGCGGCAGTTGCTGTTGAAATTTTGACCGAGCCGGATTGCTTTTATTGTTTTAATTAGAAACTCCCGTTGTAAACCGTTCGGTATAAAAGATTTTGTCGTGTACCTTTTAGCAAAGCTAAAACGCTACTTCGTTCTTTTCGTTTGGTGTAGGTTTTAATGTACGTTTTTCCAAAAATTAATCTACAATTAATCGCACCGGCGCCGAGTTTTAAACTGCGTATCTTAACTCGTCGTGTTGGTGGTAAAGTGTTTAACTAAAGGAAATATATTCATGTCTAAGTAAGTATTTTAATATAAATGAGAGCTCGTAGCAAATAATTTTACAAGCCTATGTAACGTATTAAAAATCAAACATTGACTTGTAAAGGTATCTCATTCACACGCGGGCTCATTAAGCTGAAATCTGCTAAAACAAAAGACAGTACAGGGCTCCCTCACTCTTGTATTTAGGTGAATTAACATTGTTGTTTGTTGTTTATATTTATATTTGTGTAGAGGTGGCCCTGGCGAACGGGTACAGGATACCGCTTGGTTATAATTGTAAATAGGCAATTGCCGAGTATGTACATACTCGCGGATCCAGATGACCATTAAACACTTCGAATTTTAATTTTATTGTTGCATAGATGAATAGGTTACCTGAGAAAGGGCTGTATTTTTCTAACGCACTCAAACTCATATATCGGTCACGATGTTATGATCTATTTACAACTTACCCTTGTAAGGCCTTGTCTTAATAAGTTTTTTGTGTCAATTTCTTTAAGTAGAATTGTTTGCCTGCGAACGGATTTTTTTGGTGGTTCTTTCCCACAATAGTACATTAACGTGTTGAACCATCATTGCGCAAAGCTCGTTAATTTTAATTTGAGTGGTTTCATTTTTTTACCTGCCCCACATGATGCAACACTTAACCTCATCCAGCCTATCTAATTCAAATAGCACAACGTACCTACCACTAGACGGCCAATTCTTTTGATAAAATTTGAGGTTTGCAAGTAATTAAATATCATACTTGTAAATAAATTCTAATATTTTAGTTATTGCCAGGAAAGTCAATGTAAGGCAAACAATTAATTTGAGTAACAGTAACATTATTGTCAGTAAAGTCAAGATAAATCACTTAGCGATTGTTTTGTTCTTGAATTTACATTATATTGCAAATAAGTTCAAATTACACTTTTCAAGATAGGGTACCTGGGGGGACGCTACAAACTGTAAATGATTTGAGGTAGAACGATCTTAAAATAGAAGTAGTATCAAAATTGAATTCCGCGCGCGTATAGAAAGTACTTCTTCCCAATGTGGGCTCTGTTACTTCTGTCAAATTTAACATTGGTTTTCTACTCTCCCTAGCCTCCCTGAAGAGTACCAAACGCGCTTCTTGTTATTTTGGCCAATGAAATGCCACTACAGAAAACCAAATCCAAAGCATACCCTAATCCTTAGATCATTATACTATTATTTAAGCCCTAATCCTAAACAAGTTAGTGTGGAAGTTTGCATTGGAGTGGTAATAACACAACTGGATCAGTTTTAGCTATAACTTTAATAGTATATAAACGACATAAGAAAATATGTTATATTGTTACGTGACTAACGTACCACACAAGTGTACATTGAATAAACAGCAAAACATAGAAAATAGAAAAAACTTAAGATACTACTACAGAATAACAAAACATAACTGGTTCAGTAAGTAATTAAATAAAGCAATATTTAATATAAATGTGCTCTAAACTGCGGTTATTTTCGGGATTGTTTGCTATTTTTATTGCAGCTTGATTATCCTTATATACAATCATCGGGGTATTTATTTCGAATAAATGAAAATCTAAGACAATTTTACGTAACCAGCAAGCTTCGCTGATTGCATAAGAGAGAGAGAGAATGTGAGCGAGAGAGAGGATATATATATATATATATATATATATATATATATATATATATATATATATATATAGAGAGAGAGAGAGAGAGAGAGAGAGAGAGAGATAGGGGGAGAGCTACATATTCAGACTCTGTTGAAGGCCAAGTGACTGTTGCTTTTTGCTCGCCCCGGCAACAGTACAACCAAGTATTTTAAATACAAACCCTGTGGTAGATCTTCTGTCAAAAACGTCCCCACTTCAGTCGGAATCTACAAATCCTTGTATGATATAAACACAGTTATTGGGTTTTTTAAAAACTAATTTTATTTGTGAAGTTCCTTTAACATAACGAAGGACTTGTTTAAGAGCAACAAATAAAGTTTCTTTTGTTGTGTCCTGGAACCTACTAAGTAAAGAAACATTTTCACACAAAGCTGGTCTCTACCAGAAATAGCATACATTAAATTTCCTATTATTTACCTGCACGCTTTTATTAATTTTTCATTACTATTTCCAACTTTTAATAGTTAAAAATCGAAATTTGGTCTATTAGTAGGATTACAACTTATCATTCCAAATTTAACTAAAACACCTTTTAAATATTCAGATTGATCTAACTCTGTGTAGCCATTTTTATATTTTCTAAAACGTGTATTCCTAAATCTAAATAGCAAGAGACTTTACCTAAACGTTTCATAGCAAAATTTTCATTTAGTACATATTTCAGTTTTTCTATTTCATTAGAATTTGTACCTAGTAAGGTCAGATCATCTACGTACAATGGCAAAACTATTTTAACTTGATTTGAAATTTTAACGTATCAACAAAATCAATTTCAAATCTAACAAATTTTAACTTTCAACATTTTGGCGATTTTTTAAACCCATAAAAGGACTTCTTTAACCTACAAACCGTATCCGATTTATTTTTGAATTTTCCAGACAAAGCCATATAAACTTCTTTTGATATGTCCCCAAATAAAAAGGCACTTTGAACGTCTATTTGAAAAACTCGTAACTCTGACTTATTTGCAATAGCTAACAAAATTCTAAAAGTTAATAATTTTGCAACTGGTGCATATAAATCGTCACTCACTTGTTGCTGGAATCCTCTAGCAACTAATCTCGCTGTAAATTGTCCATCCGTCTTTACCTTTAGTACCGACTTATTCTCTATAACTGGCTTGTTCCCTGACCATGGTACCTCATACCAAGTATTGTTCTTTTTTAGGACATCCAGTTCGTATTGTATCGCTTCCCTCCATTTCTGGGAATTTTCTCCAGAGAGTGCCAATGGTTCCTCGAGAACGGAAAAGTAACTTGTTTCATAATCATTCAACCATGAAGGTTTTTTAATCACTCTTCCTCTCTTATCAACCACTTCTTGAGTTTTTTCTTTTTCGCTTATTTCTTCAAGGCTCTGTTTTGTAATGTCTACGCTGTCAGTATTTTCACGACTGTGATAGTGTTGGTCATTTTCTAAACTGCAACTGATACTTTCCTCATCGTTCTCTTCTTCTGTTTGATTATCATTCACATTGTCTTCCATATGATTTGTGTCAATACTTCTCTCTTCATCTCCGCCAAAGTTTTCGCTTTCGTCTAGGTTAAAAGATATTTGTAGCTTTTTCAAAGGTAATTTCTTGTTTTTCAGCCAAAAATATCACGTCTCTATAAATTTCGACTTTATTACTGTCGGGAAAGTACACTCTGCAGCCTTTAACATCGTTTCCTGTACCCAATTAGAATCCCATTCTTACATTTTGAATCTAGCTTAAGTCTCTCTTTTTGGAACATGTGCGTTTACTTTTGTTCCAAATTCTTTTAAAAAAGTTACATTAAATTATTTTCCTTTCCACACTCTGTACCGTGTTTGATCGGTATTTTTACTATCCACAATCCTGTTTAAAGTAAAAACAATAGCACTGGCTGCTTCTGCGCAGAACTGTTGTCCTAGGTTCTTACTATGAATTTTGCTGGGGTGTGTATGTGCAGGTTTTTCCAAATTTTATGCCATGCTTTAAAAATAAACCCTGTTAACTCTTATTTAAGAATTCTAAGCCATTATCAGTCCTGAAAGTTTTTAGTTTATTGCCTGTTTGCGTTAAAAAAATAAACAAACCTGTAGTTTGAGTAACCGTCTTTAAGAAGTAAAAAAATTTGCTCCGTCTATGGATTGCCTTTCAAATGGCCCTTCTATGTCACAATGAACTAACTGCCCTATGTATTCTTCCTTAGACTTACTAATAGTAAGTTACTATTAGGAAAATGTAAACTATGTTGCGTGCCGTCTGAACACTGTTCACAAAAAGCTGTTGGTTTTTTCCTCGTAAGCAATATTATTTCGTTTAGGAGCATTTTTTACTTGTTCAAAATTAATGTGGGCTAATTTTACGTGCCATGAAACTAAACTTTCAGCAACATTACAGTGTGAAACTCATTTTAAAAAACTTACATTGTCTCTGCGCTATAGCACATACTTTTCCGTTTTGGTCTCTAATCTTGCCAATATCTTTGTCAGAATGCCTGGTGAATCCTTTATCCAGAACTTTTCCTACTGATAATAGGTTTATTTTAAAATCCGGAATAAATAGCGCATTGTTCAGTTTTTTTAAACCACTTTTCACCATTCCACGCGTCAAGTTCAACTTTACCGATACACGAAACGTTTATAACCGAACCGTCGCCCATCTCTTCTAGTTTACTAACAGGCGTGTTTATTGAAACGAACAGTTTTATATCAAAACACATCTGGTCGCTTGCGCCACGATATAAACACTAATATTCAGCTTGAGAATTACCTAGTAGAGCAATGGGACTGTCCGGTTTTAATTCATTAATGTACGCATTTGATGACTCGGTTTCCCTTGAAGTTGCAGCGGTTTGATTTTTGCGTTTTTTAAAGTAACATTGAGAAGTGTCTTTTTTCTTACAATAATGTCACATCTTTGTACTGGTTAAATTCTTGGTGTTTCCTTCACTTTCGGGACAATTACTTTTAATATGGCCAGACTTATTACATCCGTAACATTTTACCCCTTGTGCTTGACCTTTTTTGACCACTAGCGCACTAGCACTCGCTGTTTGCTTAGATCTTTCTTCTTCTATCAATAACCGAGATGTTAATTCTTTCAGGGATTGCTTATCTGAGGGCGTTGATTCCCATGCTCTGGTGCTCTGGTAATGTCATCAATATTTTTGTAATCACCATTCTCTAATTTCCTTCCCTAACTGCTTGAGGATATCCTTAATCTCCTTTATTTGGGAAATAAATGCAGCTATGCTCCCTTCTTTGAAAACCAAGCTAAAAAACGCTGTTGCAAAAGGTGTACACTAACCTGTGATTTCTGTTCGTAAATGGACATATGTTTCTCCCACATTTCACAAGCACTGTTACAAGAGAAAATGTGTGTCAGAGGTTTCTCATCCATCCTAATTAGAATAATTTCTTGTGCTTTTGCGTTTTTTGTAGCTGGCTTGGTCGTTGTACTAGTGACTACGTCAAATAATCCTTTAGATTTTAAAATTACCTGAGTCTGGAATTTAGAAGTGACCCAATTATCACTATTGAATTTAAAAGTGCTGTTAGCGTGTGTCTGATCCATTTCAATCGTTTTTAAACGTTTTAAAACACGGTTTACCACTTTTTAAAGACAAATAACAGCATGTCTGGGCCGATAATTTGTGTAAGGTTCTGTTGCAGTGATAATAACAGCTGGATTAGTTTTAACTATAACTTTAATAGTATATAACGACATAAAAAAATATGTTATATTGTTACATAGATACATAAGTACAAGGACATAGTCATCTAGTGATTAACACACCACACAAGTGTACATTGAATAAACAACACAACAGAAAATAGTTTCATTGCTTTTTACAGTTGGATTGGAATATATAGTCACGGCAAAATCTTTTCCGTTGTGGGGTGAAATTGTTAGAGAGAGACAAACTTAATATACCAACTTCCATAATAACCCTGATAATTACAAATGATATATCTATGTTAGTGAAATACATGTTGTTGGGTTGTTAGAACTGCCGAATAAATTACAATGTTGTCAGCTCTTCTGTTTACACATAACTTCTAATTTTGACGTTTTCCACATTTTGAGATTTTCGATAAGCTCCTCGAAATTATACATGACTACTTCAAAATGTTACAATTGCTTAATCATCGCAAAATGATCTAAGAATTGTTAAAAGTATTGTTACTTAGTTGAGAACGAGTATTTCCATCAAAAACTAATTTTCAAAATAAATGTAAACAATATAACCTAAGTATTATGTTGACGTCGAATTTGATACGTTTGGCAACAATGTCAAGCGCGACGTTTATCCCCACATTGGAAGAGTTAACCGCGACTCTATTAACATTAATTATTCCACGGTTTAACAAGTTTATCTAAAAATTGCCTGCGTCTGCGCAATTGTAATAAATAACATTTTATAACGGTTTAACTAATATTACCAGAGAAAACCATCTGTCTGAGTATTACCACTGACGAAGATAACTGTAAGTGTTATCACAATATTTAATTTGTATAATTTAAAATACATCATTAAAAAAACCCAAAAAAGATAAGTATTTTATTATGAGTGATAATGGTGAAAGTTTACATTTTCGTATTTCCTGGAAGTTCAAATATGTATTTACAGATGAACTGTTTCAGCACACTTCCCAATGGATTCGGAATTTAAGAGGCTGTCCCTATATAAAACTCGTAGTTCAACAGAACTTTTTTCCACGATGCAAAGAATTGAAGTGACAGAAAAGCAATGTGATACAAGATGGTCATTAATGTTACAAAAACGAAATATTACTGCATACATGTCTCCCATAAACTCACCGTGTCAATCTGAAAAAAAGGTTTCTGTAAAGCAAAGTAAAAAGGACAACCGAAAAACTTTACTAATGAAATGGCAAGAACAAAAACGGAAGCGTCTACAGGAAGAAAAGGTAAAACGCAAACAAGTATTTAAGGTCTGTCACGTAAATCATCCAGTGACACCAGACTTGAATGATATTTATAGCAAAATTAAAGGAAATGCGGTTTCATATAAAAACAAATCACCAAGGAATGACGGCAACAAAACCTTTAAATTAGCACCTTCGTCCTCGTACATATTTAAACCTCCTTGAAATGTAAGGCCTATAGACATAAAAACTACTAACAATAATAATAATAAAAAGCCACTGACACGAAGAAAGTTAGAGTATGTAGTAAGTAATCGTTCAATGCAAACTACTGGTACATCTACAATTAATAGTACCACTCCTATAAAAAAAACTAAATCATTTTCAAATAAAGAAACTGTATCTACCACTTCTAAAAAAAAAGTTAAACCAGCTTTAAATGAAGAAATCTTGTCTACCACTCCTTTACAAAAGCCACCGTCTTTATCTGAAGAATCTTCAGATAGTGACGAAAAAGAATTTAAAAAGAGTAAATTCGATGTAACACCTAAAGTAGAAAGTAAAATGTTAAATAAAACATATTTTCAGGTTCAAATGTTCTTGATTTAACATGTGAAAATCCAAAATTTTTTTCAAATTTGTTATAAAAACGGGAGTCACGCCTTAATGATCTTTGCATGTCTTGGAAACCATATGAGGTGAGTAGACAAATAACCGTCTATAGTACTGTGTTAGAAAAAATTATTAAACTTTACTGTGTTAATATTTACAATATACCTGTTCTTTTGTTCCTCATGCTATACTACTCCAAATAGAGCCTCACATTTCTCACAGCTGTCTGTATTACATTATAAATGTACTGTTGCATTTTTTAGGCACTTTGCATGCTGGGGTGCTTTATGGTTGTATTTAATTTACCTTCTATTTTTATAAACTGATTATTTCGTTATATTACATTGTGATTTAGGGTATACAGGGAGAGTTTTTGTCTTAATTATTGTAGCAATCATATATTATAGTCGTTTGACAGTTAAGATTCTCTGATTTTTAAGCCTCATTCCTTGTGCTTAACAATTTTTTTTTTCAAATTCACAAAATTGTTTCAACATCTTTAACAATTTTGAAAGTTAGTATTTTACTACTGATGAAGATAACCTGTTTGTGTGGTATTAAAATGTTTAGATTGTGTAACTTAAATCTAAAAATGCACCATAAAAAAGGATAAAGATTTCAATGTGTAATAATAGTGAAAGTTTACATTTTCATTTTTTTTTTGATTGATGGCTTACTAGATATTTCAAAAAAGAGAAACCGTCTTTCGATCTCTGATAATTTCCCAACATAGCACTGCACAGACCAATGTTGGACACTATATATTCTGTGGAGTTATTTGAAAAATAAAGCATACAGAAGTAGACCCACAAATTTAAATGAGTTAGAGTTACGCACATGAAACTGATTGCTACAAATGCCGAACGCATTTTTTGCAAAATTCTTTACAAGAATTTGAAGACAGTTTAGGATATTGTCAGATAGCAGAAGGGCGTAATTTTGAACATTTGTTATAATTTTTGTAATTCATGTTATTTTTTGTTAAAATTAATAAATTGTTAAGTTGCTGAGTTTTCAAGATTTGATTTCGTTAGTAATAACCCAAGAACATCGATAATCAAATTAAGTTTACACTTCTCGAAAGCATGTTGCCGGGCAATAAAAATATGAATGTAGAGGTTCATTGTATCCAAAATTAAACAAGGAATTCAAAAATGTAAAAATATACAGGGTGTTCCATTTAAAATGACAACGTTGATATTTATTTCCGGTGTAACCGGAAATGATACAGTAAATCTGATTGCATTTTTGGATTCCTTGGTTCTTTTTAGAAGGTGATGTTCAATTTTATTTAAAAATAATAAAAAATTAAAAACTATATTTAGTCATTTTTGTAAAGTGTATAAAGTGACTTAGTTTAGCGAAAAGGCCCTTAATTATTTATTAGTTATTTAATAATTGAAAACTATAAAATACCAACACTATTATTGACTGGTGACCTTTAGCCTTGCAATTTCCCATTGTAAATGGTTTAATTTTATGATGCAAATTTATCTGGCATAAATGGAATATACTTAAGAATCAAAAATTATTAATTTAGTTGGAAATAATTAGATAAACTAGGAATATTAAGGGAGATGGGATATTGATAATTGTAAATAGTGTATAGAATAACTGCAATATTTTCTGAAAGAAATATATATGTATATATATATATATATATATATATATATATATATATATATATATATATGTGTATATGCTAAGAAATGAAACATACCTTTTATATCATTTTGTTCTCGATTTTACATTTTTTTATTTCTGATCAGTTTTATACAGGGTGGGGCATAGGAACCAAGTGCCTTTGGTTTGAGTAGTACTCAGCCATTAGAAAAGGGAGGGGCGCGCGGTTTATTACAATCCATTCCTCGGCTCAAAGCATTTCACTTTCTCAGTTGCCAGTTGCCATCATGGAGCGGTGCACGCTAAAACAACGCGTGTTCGCGTATGATTGTTTTGTTCGAAGTGGCGAGTCGGTGACTGCAGTACAGCGTGAATTTCGCAGAACATTTAATATCCATCGTAATGACTCTGTTCCTGCCCGAGACACCATCTTACGCTGGGTCAATAACCTTCGAACAAGAGGTTCAATAATGAAAAGAAAGCCGCCCGGTCGTCAACGTACTGTGTGTACTCCTCAGAACATTGAAAGGGTGAGACAAGCATTAGTGCGAAGCCCACGCCGCTCTGCACGTCGACATTCAGCTGCACTTCAAATCAGCAATCGCACTGTACGACGGATTTTGCATGGTGAATTACATTTTCACCCATATAAAATAGTGGTTGCGCAACAATTAAATGTAAGAGATTACGCCCAACGCTTGAATTTTGCAGAACAAATGCTTGAACTTCTTCAGGAGAATGAAAATATGTTGTTAGTAATAAGTGATGAAGCCCATTTCCACCTTAATGGGGCCGACAATAGACAAAATTGCCGATACTGGACTGACGAGAATCCACGACAGTTACATGAGATGCCATTGCATAGTCCTAAGGTAACAGTTTGGTGTGCGATGGGAAAATTCGGAATCATTGGTCCATATTTTTGTGAAGAAAATGGTGTCACCGCTACAGTAACATTAGAACGTTACATTCATATGGTGAATACCTTCTTCATACCTGAACTGCAAAGAAGAGGTGGATATTCAAGATTTGTGGTTCCAGCAAGATGGGGCCACGGCACACACCGCCAGAGCATCTATGGCTGTTCTTCGTCGCCGCCTGTTTCCAAATCGTCTAATTTGGAGATTTGGTGACGTTTTGTGGCCTCATCGGTCCCCCGACTTATCGATTTGTGATTTTTTCTTATGGGGGTGCCTCAAGTCCCGTGTTTACGAGGACAAGCCCGGTACGTTACACGCATTAAAGGAAGCGATTCGTAATGAAATCTCCCTAATCAACAGGGACATGCTGGAAAGAGTGGAGGGCAATTTTCGTGAACGGCTGCAACAGTGTATCAATGAAAACGGACATCATTTGCCAGATGTAATTTTCCGTACTTCAATATTTCAAAATGCTTTATTATTAGCTATGTTGTACTACCAATAATTTTTTTTACAGTAAAACCTAATAATTTTATTGTTATTTCAAAAACACTTGATTCCAATGCCCCACCCTGTAGTTCCATAGTTACAAAAACAAACAATGTATTAAACAATAATATGGGACAAAACCAACTACTATTTTGAAAATATAAGATAAGTATCTTCAATTCTAAATTATTTTTTTTGTTTTGATTTAGTTTTTTATTTTGTGCTTCTAGAATATATGGAGGGTCTCTTATTTCCATGTTTCTTGTACATCTTGGATCCACAATTTTTTTTTATTTAGGCACCATTTCTTTTTCAAAAAAATTTAGGTCTTTTTGAACATTAATGACTATTATATTTTTAGATGTCCAAACGCCAAAATAACAACGATCCTTTTCACATATATTAAGCTGACCCTGGACCTGATAGTAATATTCTTGATTCGGTTTCGAAATATATTCATATACTTCAATATTGCAGACATCTGCTAAAGCCTGCTTTGCCAAATCCTCATTAGTTTTCTCCCATGTTATAGATCTAGCAAAAATATTTTCCTTGTATAAAATGGTTTTCACCGTGGACCTACAACGCGTAGTTGGGCGCATTTTGCACACTTTGCCAAACACAGAAGCTGTCAACAAATTTTTTCGTTGTTGACGCCATTCTACACTATTTGATTGCAGCCTTGTGTTTCTTTCAATACTGCGAACTTCTTCATCCGTTCTGTCCAGAGTTTGTAGGAAAGTTTTCGTTTCTTCCTCCATTGTTGCTTCGTCCAAGTCTGGTTTTTCACAATTGTCTCCGTAGCTTTTGTTTTCCTTATTCAGTTTCCTTCCATACTGTAATCGGCATCTCGCTTTAAAATTTACTCGGCAACGTAATCTCCATTTTTTTACTTTCAACGGACTTCAAATATTTTCCCGGACTTTTGCCAAGATTGAGATACTTATGTGCGTTGTAACGTGGCCTCTTTGTATTTCTAGAAACCGTGGCAGCCATGCATCTACTCTGATAGCAACGTCTTAAGGCAAAGTTAATCCTTTTGCCCCCTTGTATATTTGGCAATCAATGAATTGAACTGTTCGACTGCATTATTGTCAACATCTGCAAGCAGGCTCTTCGAATGATTTGCCAAAAAGCGACCAGCCGACATTATTTTTTCATCAAGCTGAAAAGTTCTATCTAATATCTACCATATAATTTACAGGATCAGGAACAGTTTTTCTACAAAAGTATTGAAGTTCAGCACAATGTTTGTCTTCTCCAAAAATATGACCGACACTATTTAAAATATCCTTTTTTAAATTTGCAACTTTAACTAATTCGTTACATTCATCGGCTTTCCTGTATTCAACAGCTTTTGTTATAGCTGTTCTAGTTTTTAATATATTTTTCAGAATAACAGCTCTAAGCGCCATGGGAGCGGTTGTGGTGCTAGCAGCTTCTCTGAGCTTCCTACAAAAATTACGTAAGAGACGGTTCCTACACTCTAACTTTTCAACGGTAATATTCGTGTAAGGTCGACTTTCTAAGACCTTACGGTAACAGCTACTATCACCATCTGCGATCATTCGGTTGTATATTATGTTATACATTTCTAAACTACGACAAAAACCTTCGGCAATGATCGCTGATTCCATACCTGTAGACGATTCTTTCCAATTTTTATAACAGGTGTGTTCTTGCGGCTCTATGTTTTTATTTGAAGCTCTTTGGCAAATTGTGCAATATTTATTTTTTACTCCTAAAAACAAATTTTTTTTCGTTTTAAAACCCACTATAGCAGCAACGCCTGACAGGGAATTATAATTTCGTCCGCCACGATTGGACCTTTTTGCCCAGCTCCCATCGCATACAACTGTGATCATAGGTATACCATTTGAAGAAACACTATTACAGTCTACTGCTATTTTTGCCTCTTCTTCGTCCGCTTCTTGCATCGATTGCCAAGCTACCGCGTCCCATGTGTCATATGCCACAGCATGACAAGTTTTATAAAGTTTGAACCCTATTGGCGGTACATTTATAGAACTTGCAAATGATTCCAACTGGGTAAATCCAGCACCAATATTCATTATCCCAAGTACTGCTGCGGTATTAACATCAACTGTATTAGGTTGTTGAGGACAGGTGTTAATGGACTCAGTAAAGTACACATGTTACATTTATACATTAGGGTAGACTGAAAACCAAGCCTTCTTTCCGCAATTAATTTTAGGTTGTTAACGGTACATCCAAAGTTTGGTGTATGATTACACAAATTAATAAAAGATTCCAGAAATGATTGCAAGTAGACTAGCCTTGCACCTTCTATGGTAGCTTCTGGGTTCGAATGATCATTACTATAAAGAATTTCAAGATCTATAAGATGCGGATACTTGCATAACTATTGACTACTTACGAAGTTGGGCTACAGGATTCAACAGTGGCTTCAGTCATTTCAACCAAGGGGGAGACGGCTAT
This sequence comes from Vesta saturnalis, assembly GCA_036346205.1. Lineage (NCBI taxonomy): Eukaryota > Metazoa > Arthropoda > Insecta > Coleoptera > Lampyridae > Vesta > Vesta saturnalis. The sequence goes on from JARFJB010002320.1 coordinate 2,790,253, forward strand.
TGCTGCTTCTTTAAATGAAGCAACCGGGCAATGATTCTGATCTCTGACTGAAGATGCATAGATGTTTGAAGTACAACTTAAATCTGGTGACGAAATATCATCAATTTCCCTATGCATAGGGAACCCTATGAATCGTTACTATGCTTGAATTTACCTATTATATTTATTTATATTGGATGGCTTCTTGCGTCTTGCACAAGTTCGTAACCTCCGCTTGTTACCTCTTCGATAATCCATTTTACAATAATAGATTTAACATACACAATATCCAACGTTCAAAACGGTCACTGTTGGCACTAAATGGATTAAAATGTTGCTCAGAACACTAAACACAGCTACAATCCAACACAAGATTAAACAGTAAACAGCGAAGTAAACAGTCAAACACTGCAATCAAAGCGGGACAAAGCAACCGTTACGCGTGCGCGTTACGTTAACCGTTACATGTTTGTCACGTGTTTTTTGCTCTTTATAACCAACTACTTTGAACAGATTCAAGTCTGATCAAAGCTGGCACGGGCTTAAGATAAATAATACAATAATTCGAATACAATATTTAGCTCCTTTATTTATTTGCGTAATTGCGTGTCACGTTAAATTTAGTTATTGTAGAAATGAAGAACTACATTTTTTTTAGATTGGGCATTATTTAATTTATTCTTAGCCTGCTACAAATTTTAACACCCTGTATTGAAAACGTCTATTTAGTAAATATTACTTTATGAAAATGCAATACATAACTCAATCACTCAGTGTAAAAAGTCCCTTCGTGTAAAGGGAAAAAAGAGCAAATAGCGAAAAACAGAACTAAGATATAAATGGTTCAGCTATGTAACATTTTCCTGATTTTTATTTAACTAAAATTGATAGAAAAGGAATGAAGGTCATGCAAATTGGAATAAATAAGTTAGATGGAAATACTGATTTTAGTTGGATAAGCTACACGTTAGCAAATCACAATTATACAATACGATTTTTGTATAAAAGAAGTGCTATTTAAAAATATTGTATTCAACTAGTTATGATAAAAGAAATATCTTAATAACGACCCTGGTAATAACGAATCAGAGTGGGGAAATGAGTTTATAAATTTGCCACCGAAACTCGGCATGCAGCACCTGCCTATAACCGAATGGAAGGCTTGCAGACGTTGCTCTCTAGGCATAGAATTTCCATAGTTTTTAATTTTTTCGTCCTGTAGAGGAACTTTTAAGTTAAACCTTCTTTATTTCAATCTCTTTCATGACGTTTTTGTTTCAACTTTAAAACTTCAGCGGTTTTAATACAATCTCGTTTTTACGGATAGACTAAAATACTTAACGAAATCACTGGGCGACCGGGCTCTTAAGGGATCAATCGAAGTAACGACCAATTTTGTTAAACATATGAAAACTCAACATATCAAAAATTACGAAAGCTATGATATACAGAAAAGAAAAAAAAAGAACGTATATCAAAAAATACTACTTACGGTGATGGTGATGTTTCTGATTAATCTGCTTCATCTTCAAAATCATACTCAGTTAATAAGCCGAATATTATTGAAACTAAGTTTAGAGACAGATTTCATTTTCGCGGTTAAACCAAAAAATATTTGATGAACGAGTAGTTCGATTTATTATAGAAACTATGTCCCCAATATCAATTATCTCACCCCACATTCATAAGTATGTTTGAAGGAAGGTAAGTGAAAGTTTTGAATCGTTTTGCTGCTGTAAACAAAATCGACGACATATATCAAAAAATGATCAAAGACATTAAACTTGATTTGTCAAAATGCGCTTTTGTGTGTACAACAGCAGATATATGGTCTTGTAAGGGAAGAAGTTTCATTGGAGTAACTTGTCACTGGATAAACGACATGTTGGAGAGGAAATCTGTAGCATTATCCTGTCGTCAATTTGAGAGAACACATTGGTATGACAGAAATTTTAGACGATATTTATAAGACTTACAATTTAGATGGAAAAATTCTAGCCACGATTACTGACAATGGATCGAACTTTGTTAAGTGTTTTCAAGAATTTGGAGTTAGTACAAATAAAGAAGATACATATACAAACAGAGAACAAGTGTCTGAAAGTGAAACTGAGGCATTAATCACGGATTTAGAAAATGTAGTCGAAGAAACTGAAATTGTTTCGGATTTACAATTTGCCAATGTTACCGAATTTTCCGCAATCAACAAGTAGTGAACATACATCTTTATCGAAACACCTCAGATGCACTTCACATACATTAAATTTAATAGCTACAACAGACTATAAAAACTCGTTATTACAAAATTCTCAATTACAAAACAAAAACACTTCTGTTATTAATAAGTGTTAGAACTTATGGAAAAAGGGTGGGAGACCAAAATCTGCAGAAATCATTCATAACTGTTTGGGTCACACACTAAGTTACCCTGGTGTAACCAGGTGGAACTCTTTATATGATGCTACAAACCAAATTCTATTACACAAAGAAAAATTAAATGAAATTCCCACATTTACCCAGTACGATATTTTGTTTTTGGAGGAATATGCAAGGATAATGAAACCTATAGTAGAAACTTTTGATTTCCTCCAAGGACATCAGAACACCTACTAGAAAAAAATGACACTCTCTGACAATCAAGTATCTGACTAAACCTCTGGAATATATTCTTTACAAGAGCGTTTCAAAATTTTATTTACATTGGAATCAAAAATGGCGACTATCGCTGCAGTAACCATTCCCAAATTTAAAATGCGTTGGTTCAACGGCTTAAAAGGACATAATATTATTTAGTACAAAAGATATTCAATCCTGGATATTACAGGCAGCTATAGGTGAAGATACCAAAGAAGATCCATTTTTTGATTTTAAAGAAGAACCTGACACTTTGGCCTCGTTAATAACATCGGTTTCTTCTTCTTCAAAGGAAAATTAATATGAATTTGAACTAATAAAATATTTAAATGATCCTAGAACTAATATTGAAATGTTAGATGATTATCCTACAATAAAAAAAATAATCATAAAATATAATTCAATCATACCTTCGGCGCCTGTTGGACGATTATTTTCTTGTTCGCGAATAGTAAATGCACCTAGACAACATGCATTAAGCAACATGAATGTTAAGAAATTTGTGTGGGGCTCAAAAGTAACGCATTTCGTTACAATAGAAAATAGGTGACATTAGTTCAGGGTTCGCGTTTGATTTTTCTTTTTTGTATTTTGCTTAGATTTTTAGAAATTAGATTTTATTTTTAATATTATGTTACATACTACATATTCTTGTTAATTGTGTTTCTAATGTCTTTTGAAATATAACCTGTTTTATTGTAAAAACATTTTTAATTCCAATTAAGATCCACAATTTTTTCATTCCCATAGAACTGTTATGTATTTTGTTTACATTACACCTACAGTTTCAAATGCTTTGAAAGTTCATGCTAGTGCACTAGAATAAAGATTGGTTGAATATTACGAGGCATGTTTTTTAAGTAAGTACCGTTTTGCGATTCCGCCGCCGCAGCGCTACGGTCGGCGTTCCGTGCATGCGCGCTGGTTACCTACATCTCTTGTCTACGCACTGACGCCATTACAGTCTGATTCTTCATTGTATACGTTGTTTACTGAGTGTTTAAGATGCCTCCGACAATCGTTAGTCCCGCCGATTGTGAAGTACGGGCTGTTATACGATTCCTTAGTGCTAAAGGCGTAAAACCGATCGATATTCATCGTGAGATCTGTGAAGTTTACGGACAAAACATTATGAGTGATGGAATGGTAAGGAAATGGGTGAGCATTTAAAGATGGCCGCACAAATGTGCATGATAAAGAACGGAGTCGTCCTTCGGTCGTTAATGAAGATTTGGTGCAGAAAGTGCGAAGGTAAGAAAACAGACGCTTACAATTTCATCATTGTGCGACTGCTTTCCTCAATATTCTCGTAGTGTTGATGTATCGCATTGTGACCGAGAACTTGAATTACCGGAAATGTGTTCACGTTGGGTTCCAAAATGTTGACGGATGAAAACAACGTTTAGGCAGTGCATTGACTCCTTGAGCGGTACCACAATGAAGGTGAAGATTTTTAGACCAAATTGTTACTGGTGACGAAACATGGTGACCAGTCACACAGAATCGAAACAACAATCCATGGAATGGCGACATTCATCATCACCCAAAAAGTGAAGTTTAAACAATTTCTGCCCGGAAAATCATGTGCACAGTTTTTGGGACAGAAAAGGAGTATTGCTGGTGGAGTTTCGCCGTAATGAGACAATCAATGCAGCGTCTTATTGTGAGACATTGAACAAATGTCTCAAAACCCAACGTTTAGGCAGTGCATTGACTTTCCTTGAGCGGTACCACAATGAAGGTGAAGATTTTTTAGACCAAATTGTTACTGGTGACGAAACATGGGTGGCCTACGTCACACCAGAATCGAAACAACAATCCATGGAATGGCGACATTCATCATCACCCAAAAAAGTGAAGTTTAAGCAAACAATTTCTGCCCGGAAAATCATGTGCACAGTTTTTTGGGACAGAAAAGGAGTATTGCTGGTGGAGTTTCTGCCTCGTAATGAGACAATCAATGCAGCGTCTTATTGTGAGACATTGAACAATCTGCGTCGTGCAATCCAGAACAAAAGACGTGGCAAGTTGAGTAAGGGTATCGTTTTGCTGCATGACAATGCCCGTCCACATGTGGCTAATCGGACCAAAGATCTCATCAAATCTTTTAAATGGGAAACTCTAGATCATCCTCCATACAGCCCTGATCTGGCGCCCAGCGACTACCATTTGTTCCTGCACTTGAAGAAACACCTGGGTGGTCAGCGTCTTCAAGACGATAACGAAGTCAAAACATTTGTGATACAGTGGTTAACAAGTCAGGCGGCAGAATTTTATGAGGAGGGTATTCAAAAACTGGTGCCACGTTATGACAAGTGTCTCAATATTCACGGAAATTATGTAGAAAAGTAGATTAAGGTACAGGCTTTGATGTCAAAATAAAATTATTGCGATATCTTTGCACGTCTTTTTTTAATTCCAAAACGGTACTTATTAAAAAACATGCCTCGTACATTACACCCTTTAGGATTTTTGCACTTTGACAATGTAAAAATTCAAATATCAACGTAATTTCTTTTTATTATATTCAAGTTGGTGGTAAAAAATTCACTGTAGCAGTTCAAACATTGACATTGAAAAAACGAAACCCACTTGTTAGTCAGTATAACTTACTGGTAAATAAAACACTGTGGTTTCATGTTGAAAAGGTTGAAATTTATTAACTGGTGTTAACGTGACGTTTCAGGAAAGCTGACATATATATATATATATATATATATATATATATATATATATAAATATGTGTGGTTCCCTTCATCAGACATAGTATTGTTACAAAACAACAGTTGTTGTTACTATTAAACATGGTAATAAACCATAATCATCATTAACACAGTTTTTTGTACATGTTACAACAAAACGTTTGGCTTTATTAACATTTACATTATAAAAACCCTGGAAAATGTGGTATAAATACAACATCTTAAAACCCCGTTATAAAACGGGGATCGAAACCCGCATAATGCCACTAATTCAAAAACACTTATTATTATTCAAATTAAAATTGTGCTATTAAAATTTTCCTAAGAAGCACGTGGAAATATACAAATGTCACAAATGTCAATGTTTTTTTTTTTAATAGCACAATTTTAATTTGAATAATAATAAAAGTGTTTTTGAATTAGTGGCATTATGTGGGTTTCGATCCCCGTTTTATAACGGGGTTTTGGAGATGGTTGTGTGTATGTTGTACCACATTTTCCAGGGTTTTTATAATGTAAATGTTAATGAAGTCAAACGTTTTGTTATAACATGTATAAAAAACTTTTTTAATGTTGATTATGGTTTATTACCATGTTTAATAGTAACAACAACTGTTGTTTTGTAACAATACTAAGTCTGATGAAGGGAACCACACATATATTATATATATATATATATATATATATATATATATATATATATATATATATATATATATATGTCAGCTTTCCCGAAACGTCACGTTAACAACACCAGTTAATAAATTTCAACCTTTTCAACATGAAACCACAGTGTTTTATTTACCAGTAAGTTATACTGACTAACAAGTGAGTTTCGTTTTTTCAGTGTTAATGTTTGAACTGCTACAGTGAATTTTTTACCACCAACTTGAATATAATTTAAAATTACAGTTCGTGATAATTTTCTTTACGTAATTTCTTTTTTTAAATTCTCAGTATATGCATAATTTATGTACATTTTGAGTAGCACAAAGTAGCTTAGGATTTATTTATATTTATAATTTTTATAATATATTTATTAAAAATATGTCAGTTTAGCTAGTAATGGACATAGATGTGCCAGTAATGGTCAGCATCTGCATCAATAATGGACATTGCTGAAATTTTAATATATTTATTCATATTTTTCCATTTTAGCTACATAATAATGGCCTCTATTATTTTTTAATTGTGGTTTATCAATTGTAGAAATTATATCATTTTTAAAATGTCATCTTTAGGAGGCCACTTCCAAGCGCCTACACTGGCTTTAACCATTACTTTGATGTCTGCTCCTTCTGGATCACATTTCATAACAACGCCTGTAAAAGTGATAAAAAATTAAAGTGTGATTAAATTACCTTAACAGAAATGCTTACCTGGATAATAATTGTCATCGTATCTGGCAATTACGTTTGATCCACATTCCAATTGAAGTGGACTTTCATCACTTATATCCATGTCATCATCATCATCATTATAGGTAATCTCTTCAGAATCAGATGAGGTGTCATATGCTAGTTCTTCTATGTTTTTGGGTATGGATTTTCTTTGCTTACTGTCCTTTTTCTGATTATCATAAAAATCTCTATAAGATTTATCAGATACTACCATGGGAAAAGATGTTCTTTTCCTTTTTGGTGCAACTTCTTTCTCTGGGGTTTTAGGGAATATCAAAGAGCGTTTAAAAGGTGTGGGCCTTCCACCCGAACTTAGATTTTTCTTCATATTTTTTAATTCCTTTACCAATAGATGAACTATTATTTTTTTGTTCAATATCAGTTCTGCTTGTACCAGGGAATGAGTTGTTTCTTCGTTCAAGATTAGTAGTACATTAACATCATAAATTTTTGGGCTCACTTGGGGAGTAATACCTCGCTCATCAAGTAAACCTGATGTAGCATTGTCAGCCGTCGGAGCATAGGATATGCTATTCCTTTGATCCATGCTATTTTCAACAGTTTTTGTTAAAAATCTCTGTTACCATGAGTGTCACTATTATCCATTTTTGTAGATTCCAGTTCAACGACGTCATGTTTTAAATTAAACCAAACATTATAAAGTGATGCTATGTTTCCATTTCAATTGATTCCTGCATTAAATACTTACTTCACGAAAATTACGAAGATCTTCTTCACTGATCTTTTCCTCAACGGCAATTAGAACCTGCTTTTTAAATGAAAAGTTATTATTACGACTTGCTGCAGTTGGAAAATTGATTGGAGTTCGGTTTGGGATACACTTTGATTTGTCTACATTATTTTTATCAAACGGAAAAATACCACTCTTTCTAAAACCATTCTTGATTGTTTTTTCAGTAGCATATTCTTCAAAAACTGTACTAAGTATAGAACCAAATGTATAGCGCGTCACATCCTTTGGAAAATTGTCAAATTTCCATTTTCTGACTGCTGATACCCAACCTGATTTTAACAGTTTGAATATTGCAACATCCGCTGGTTGCATTATGTGGGTAGTGTTTGGGGGAAATGCAATTAAAATAATTCCGCTATCATCGCAAAAATGGCTCACTTGCTGTGTAAGATGTGAACGATGCCCATCTACAAAAAATGCGACTGGTTTCTGAATATTGTTTTGGTTTAAGTATGAAAAGAAGTGGTTTGCCATATACTCATAGAAAACCTCGGAATTTATCCAACCGGAGTCAGACCTGCCTAGTGTCCAATATTCTGGCACTGAATCAACTATTACTTTGGGCATTTTCTTATATGGGAAAATTATCATAGGAGGAACTCTTTTCCCATCAGCTGAGAAAGCCGCTAAAACAGTAAGTTGCTCTTTTTCACTTTGGACGCATTGATAGAAATCTTCGGAAATTTCTGTGGGCCCTAACACTTTACCACTTTTTGGACAGAGATTAAACCCTGCTTCATCAGCATTAAATATGCGGCTACTGTCTTGCAAGACGTCCATCAAATTGTTTTCTTCAAAGTAAGATTTTATTTCATCAAACCACAAGTAAATACGGTCCAGTGACACAGCCGCTCGAGCCTTACTTAAATGTTTTTCCTTGATGCATGGATGTCGTTTAAGGAAACCTTTGAACCAAGATCTACCAGGGGTAGAATTGCCACTTAGAAAACGTGTTTCTTTCTTATTGTCTTTTAAAAACCTTTGGACTGATGTCAACAAGTTATTCTTGTGCACTGGAAAACCTTTTTTGGCCATATTCAGTATCCATTCCACTAGTGTTTACTCTTCAGCATCAGATAGTTCTGTAGGTGGAGCCATTTTCCGATGCAATGGAACATTGCCAGATAATTTTCTTATTAAAGTACTGCGAGGAACGTTAAATTATCGAGCAGCTTGTTTTTTATTCAATCCTTCCCCTACAGTCCTAATAGCATTCTGCATGTCTTCCTCTGCATAACTAAAAAATTGGCGCTGACTCCTTTTCGGCGTATTTGACATTTTCAGAATTAACTATAAAAAATAGACCAATTAATAAAACGAATTAAAAATAGGTGTCCATTATTGAAATTAAACGTTTTAATAATGGACACCCCTGAGACCATTATTAATGCAAACGCAATATTATTGTATGAGTAATGGACACCCACCTTAAAACAAAAATTTGCATAATATCAACTAATATTTTAAGAATATGTTATTTATACCCTTACCCATAAGTACGTTAGTATTAATATATACGTCAAAACTATTTTTGCACGGTATCTTTTACAAAAAATTGCAAACAACTCACCAACTCAAGCGGCACATAAATCAGCTGTTTATTGGTCATCCATATTGAAAATATTTTACAACTGACAGCACAATGAAAGTGGTTTACTTCAGAATATTGCCAACGATAGAAAATGAAATACCCTACAATCTATGACTGATGACAACAATATTGGCGCTAATTTTCAAAATTTTTGTTAATTAATATTCAAAGTGTCCATTACTGACTCAGTGTCCATTACTGGGGCGGTTACCCAACTTACTTTGTATTGAGGACTTGAATTTTTAGTTTCAAGTAAAATTACTTATTACTTCAAGTACTTCTGTACTTGTTACTATTACTTGGAGTAAAAATAATTTATAGGGCTAGTTATACTGGTTACTGGGAGTATTTTTTCTTAGTACTGCTTATAGGTTTCTCTTTTTTGAAATATCTAGTAAGCCATCAATTAAAACAAAAATGAAAATGTAAACTTGTGCCTAAAAAAATGCAACAGTACATTTATAATGTAATACGGACATCTGTGAGAAATGTCAGGCGCTATTTGGAGTAATGTAGCATGAGGAACAAAAGAACAGGTTTTTTGTAAATATTAACATACTAAAGTTTAATACATCCAAGTAAACTACTATGTAATATATGTTTTCCAAGACATGCAAAGATCATTGAGGCCTGACTCCTGCTTTTGTAACAAATTTGAAAAAAATGTTGGATTTTCACATGTTAAATCAGGAACATTGAACCTGAAAATATGTTTTATTTAACATCTACTGATATCTAAACTTACATGTTTGTATACATTCTCTCATAGCATTATCTTTCCCACATGATAGAGTAATAAATAGGTTAATGTATGTAATTGGTTTTATTTCTTCTTCAGCAGGTTTGGAGGCAGACGAGGGTAAATTATTCTTTGTTGGTGTTTTGTAGTTTTCTTCCTCAAATTTTGTAGGAGTGGTACTATTAATTGTAGATGTACCAGTAGTTAGCGTCGAACAATGACTTACTACATACTCTAACTTTCTTCGTGTCAGTGACTTTTTATTATTATTGTTGGTAGTTTTTATGTCTATAGGTTTTATATTTCGAGGAGGTTTAAATTTGTACAAGGACGAAGGTGCTAATTTAAAGGTTTTGTTTCTGTCATTTCTTGGTGATTTGTTATTATATGAAACCGCTTTTCCTTTAATTTTGCTATAAATATCATTCAAGTCTGTTGTCACTGGATGATTTACGTGACAGACCTTAAATACTTGTTTGCGGTTTGCCTTTTCTTCTTGTAGACGCTTCCGTTTTTGTTCTTGCCATTTCATTAGTATAGATTTTCGGTTGTCCTTTTTACTTTGCTTTATAGAAACCTTTTTTTTAGTTTGACACGATGAGTTTATGGGCGACATGTGTGCAGTAACATTTCGTTTTTGTAACATTAATGACAATCTTGTATCACGTCGCTTTTCTGTCACTTCAATTCTTTGCATCGTGGAAAAAAGTTCTGTTGAACTACGAGTTTTGTATAGGGACAGCCTCTTATATTCTGAATCTATCGGGAAGTGTGCTGAAACAGTTTATCTGTAAATACATCTTTGAACTTACAGGAAATATGAAAATGTAAACTTTCACTATTATCACTCATAATAAAATACGTATCTTTTTTGTTTTTTTTTAATGAATGTATTTCAAAATATACAATCTAAATGTTTTGATAACACTTACAGTTATCTTCGTCAGTAATAATATTTGTTAAACCGTTATAATTGCGCAGACGCAGGGAATTTTTAGATAAATTTGTTAAGAGGGGCAATGCAAAATGTGTTTGGTAAGATTTTATATAAGATGGCGGTGCAGTTAATAAGGATTATTTTTTCTTCAAACTACTCCCTCAACAGGTTGATTGAACTAAAGTTTGTTACTGAATTCAGTACTTTTTGTGGTTGAGCTTTTTGTTTAAAGAGGACTCTTAACACGTTCGCTGCTGCCGACGCGAATCCGCGTCGTTCCGAAACTTATCGATGTGCGTGCGACGCGAATCCGCGTCATCCGAGTCACGTTGTGTTAGCCTTCAGTGTGAGTTTAGTATCTGGTTTGAGTGGTTGATTTTGTGGTAGCACATTGCAAGAACATTATAAAAACGTGGTTTGCGATCCGTTTCCGACTTTTTCGAATTGTATTGATATTATTGCAAATATTATAATGAGTGATAGTGGAGCAGGTCCATCTCGTCCTAAACGACAAAAAACATGTAAAAATCCTAGTAAATTAACCGACGAAGAGTTGGAAAGTTTGTTGAATGACTCAGATTTTGATGACGCAGACGATTATATGCCTAATGCTGATAACGCATCCAGTAGTTCAGAGGAAAGCGATGAAGGTATCTATTCGAATATTGTTTTTTTTGTATTAGATGATATTATCGGAAATTTTTTTAAATGTATGATTGCTAAGGTAAGTACGAGGTTTTATTATAATTTATTTTTCTAGAAATTGATGTTGAACCTGCTGTTGTTGCTACTAATGATGCTGAAGAGCGTGATAATGACGGAACGGCTTCAACTGTGTGACAAGATGATCCCGACAGCACGAAGCAATTTCAGTTTACTAAACAACAAGGGTTGTTGGTAGCACTCCGGATAATAATTCGCCGGCGGAATATTTTCAACTGATTGCAGACGACAACTTCTACAATTTAGTGGTAGAAGAAACTAACAAATACGCCGTCGAAGGTTTTTGTCAGGAATATCAGAGCATTCCAGGATAACCAAATGGAAGCCTCTAACTGTTCCAGAATTACAAATTTTCTTTGGACTTTTGCTGCATATGAGCACGATACGAATAAACAGGATTCAAGATTATTGGAAAAGACATCATTTATTTAATTTTCAGTGCTTTTTGGATCACATGGGTAGAGATCGTTTCTTGTCTATCCTTCCTTGCTTGCACTTTTACAGCCCAGATTTGATGGAAAACGCTCAGCCAGATAGAATATCCAAAATCAGACCTGTGGCAGAATTTTTCAATAAGAAAATGTCAAATTGTACATGCTAACCGAACCCGATGGGGCTTGTACTAATTGTCAGCATTTATACAGGAGCACTAGATGCAATTGGTGGAAAAGGCCATGCAAAAAAGGTTGTCCTGCATCTAATGAAAGATAGTCTGCATTGTGGCCATTCTTTGTACATGGACAATTTTTACAATAGTTTCGAGTTAGCGCAAGAACTGATAAAGAACGAAACTTATTGTACAGGTACTTTGAGGGCAGATAGAAAAGGAAATCCTAAAGACGTTGTGTCTATGAAGCTCAATAAAGGTGATACTAAGGGTAAATACTGTAATGGTGTAATGATAGGAAAATGGAAAGATAAGAGGGATGTTTTATATATATCAACGGAGTTCCAAAATGATATGGTTGAATATGAGAACAAGGGAGGCCAAATAAATAACAAACCCTTGCCAATACTAAAATATAACGGGAACATGAGTGGAATTGACAGACAGGATCAAATGATGGCTAATTATCCTTGCGAACGAAAAACATTACGGTGGTACAAAAAAATTGGTGTGCATTTTGTTCAACTAATGTTACTGAATGCATACTTTTTATTCAAGAGAACTCTAGGTAACAACTTGCTTTTTACGATTTCCGACTGGCCGTAGTGGAAGACCTGCTAAAACAGAATCCCAAAAGACAGGGGAAAATCAACTTCAAAATCAAACATAGCTGAGCATATCCCTGTAAAAATTCCGGACACCAACATAAAAGGGAAACTAAACGAAAAGATGCCGAAGCTGTTTGGAAAACCAAATCAGGAAAGATACAATATATTATTGTAATCAGTGTTCAGAAAAACCAGGCCTTTGTTTGGGAGACTGTTTTGTTCGTTATCATAACAAGTTGAAGTAAATCACAATTTTATCATCATCTCTTTAGGTACATTATTTTCTGTTATGCGTTTTATAACATTTTTGTTATGTATCTTCCCATAAGGCATTGTACGTTTTCTAAATAAACGTTTTATATAGTAAGGTCTAACTTTTAATTCTAAAACAAGCTGGAAAGATGCTAAAAAGTTTTTGACGCGGATCCGCATCGAATAGCATACCATTATAGATTGCTTGCTATATGCGCACGACGCGGATCGGCGTCAAGCTCATAAAATTATCAAAACTGCTTTCAAGTACCATTAGTCCCCAAAAATATTCACTCTTCAACCAAAAAATCACATAATCTTTGCAAATATGAAATCAGCTATACACTACGACATTGCACTCACAGCAGCAGTTAACGTGTTAAAACGGTTGTGAATCCACATTGTTATCACTATATTAAATAAACATGGTTAATTTTTTTGCATACTTATCATGAAGTGCAACTTTTAATGCATTTTAGTTCTTTTTATAATAGCTCTTATTTCCATAGAAACTGACATCAACGGCTACCGTCAAACGGGGTGACTTCGGACGGTGGAGGTGACTTCGGACAGTCATTCGTTCGCTACTCATTATGCGTATTTTACCGAATGTATGCATTTTAGCGCCAAGATTGTAATGCAAGGTCATAGTAGCCAGTATTCATTAGATCATAGTGCGTGTAGGTCGCTCTGAAAGCGGCGAAACTTCGCCGCGTGCTACGTTTTTAATAAAAAATTGAATTTCGTGAATATAAAAATAGTGAAAAAGTAAGTATTCTACACTGAACTACTTAACACCTGCGACATTTTTGAATATTTTGCTTATTAGTACAACTATTTAACAATGATTTGAGAACAAAATTAATTTTTTTCCTAGAATAATTTTTTTATACAGGCCCGTAACAAAAAATTGTCTTTTAGGGGTGACTTCGGACAATGCCACGAATGTATAGAAAAGTGTTAGGAGGCCGTAGTTATCAGAATTACAATTACGAAAACCTTAAGCTATAAAAGATGTTAACGGAACCAAGTCGTTAAGAACAGCGTCAGAATTTTATGGTGTTCCAAGATCGACCATAAGCAACGGAGTCAATGAAAACATCCAAAAAAGCAGGAGGTCAAAGTGTTCTTAGTGTTGCCGAAGAAAATCGCCTGGTTTTGTTAATACAAAGTGCCTGTGACTGGGAATTTCCACTAACTGAGTATGATATCAGAGTAATAATAAAACAATACTTGAATAGGAAAGGTGTTAATATTGAAAAATTCCGTGACAATATGACGCGATTGACAAAATTGTAATGAATTAACAAGATTCAGCCAAAATATAAAACGGCTTCGTGCCAAGTTTCTGTCCAAACTATAACTGAATATTTTAGGAACTAAAAAAGCATTAGAAAATATTGATCCAGGAAATGTTGTGAATTATGACGAGACGAACTTTAGTGACGATCCTGGCAAAGCCAAGGTCATATGTAAACGTGGTGTAAAACACTGCGACAGAATTATGGATTTCACAAAGACAAGCATAAGTGTGATGATGTCGAAAACTTTTACCACCATTTGTTGTTTATAAGGCGAAGCATCGATATCAAGAATGGGAGTAAAACGGTCCTGGATGTGAATATAGCATGAGCAAGTCGGGATGGTTCGAGGCAGCAACGTTTTACGAGTGGTTTAGTAAAATATTATTGCCATATTTTCGAAACAAGGAAGGAACCAAGCTACTGATTGGAGATAACCTTTCCAGCCATTTAACCATAAAAGTTAAAGAGGAATGTCATAACAATGATATAAAATTCATTTTGTTGCCACCAAACTCGACACATCTGTGTCAACCCCTTGACGTGTCGTTTTTTTGGGCCTTTAAAGAAGGCTTGGCGAAAAATATTGACGGAATGGAAATACCAGAGAAAAGGTGCATTTCAAAAATCAGACTTTCCACAATTGTTGCAAAGAACACTACAGTTCATTCAAGCTAAGTCTGAAGCAAATATTGTTTCTGGATTTCGAGGATGTGAAATAGTTCCGTTCAATCCGCAAGAAGTCATCAAACGTTTACAAATCATATGAGGCGTGATGAAGAACCAGGCACTATGCTTGATGAATCTTTATTGGATTTCTTAAAAGAAAACAGAAACCCTCAGGAAAATAACAAAAAAGGAAAACGAAAGCGGATAAATGTCCCACCTGGTCGAGAAATTACTAAAGACGATATAGATGCACCTCTAGCAAGACCATCAACTTCAGGTTGTCAAAAAACTACACAATCTACTTCCCAATCTATTGTTGACAGTGATCCTTCAAGTGATTCGGATTCGGACTCAATGCCATTAACTGAACTCATACAAAAACAAAAGAAGGCGAAGACAACAGAAACTGCAGAACTACAAGTTAATGACTTTGGGATCATTGCTGTTCCTGTAAATAACTCCTCGAAGAAAAAATATTATGTAGGAAAAATTATTAGTAAACAAGGAAATCATATGCATGTGAAGTTTCTAAGAAAGAAGAACACCGGAGAAGGTTGTATTTTTATCTTTCCAATCATAGATGATGAAAGCGATGTTGCGGCAGAAGACATTTTTCAAAAATTGATCATCCTCCAGCAACACAGAGACCGTTATACTTTTCAAAATTTGGCTATGAACATTACTATCGAATAATTAGTTCGACATTTGTTATTTTTCTATGTTTTTAACAGTTTTGTAAAGTTTTTGCCTAAATATATGTTTTCAGTAGGCTTTCATGTTGAATTTTACAAACCATATTCTTACAAAACATTAAAAAAACAAAAAAACTGTTCGAAGTCACCCCAGTTGTGGGGAAACATCGAAATCCGTACGATTTAGAGATGTGTCCAAAGTCACCCCATACTACGAGGTGACTTCGGACACTTAAAAAAAAAAATAACAATGCCCAGTGGCGTAAAATAAAATTTGTGCTAGTATTTAGATTTTCCGATAATTGAACTACACTTTGGTAAAAAATATAGTCTGGATAATATTTTAGTTTGGAAGAAATATGAAGAAAACTCTAAAAACTGTCCGAAGTCACCCCGTATGACGGTACTATATTTTTATTGTATTTGCTTTTACCCTGGTCATGTAATATGATCTTTTATACACTTATCAGTCATCACTTATCGCGTATAGCTTTTATAAGATAATGCAACCACAAAAAATGAATTGCGGCGTTCGTAAATTTCAGAAGCATTCTGCGCTGTAAGCACTAAGCAAGTACTTTACAAACCGTACGCGTATCTGACGATTGAGTTTTCGTCCAGTGAATGACTTAATTTTGATGAAAAAATAAAACTTATTTACGTGTGTTTTAACTGATTTCTGATATAATAAAACAAGATAAGAATTTATTGTTTTGGAAAGAAGTAAGTACCTAGTGCTTGTGATATTCACAGTCATTTTTTGAAACAGGCTTAAAAACGTGGGTGTAAAACGGCGAAGAATACTCGAACGCAATAAAGCTTCAAAAAGTGCTCAAAAGCGGTGGTGTATGATGGATTCAAACTCCCAAACTCTATATATGCCTCGATTATTTGAAGATAATCCTGATGGTTATAAACAAAATTTATTCAAAATTGTAAACTGTACGTAATATTTTAGTACTTAATTCTCCTAATCCCTTCAATTCATCATCCTCCAATTTTGGAGAAGAAATGTTACTTGAGAATATGCTGTTTACGGAAGCTCACGATGTGGTTGTCACTAGCGGGTAGGTAACGCAGAAACAGACAATGTTTATTTTTTAAGATATATTTTTAGCCAAGAAATTCCTAGTACACTTCTTTCTTCAAAAACGAATTTAATACACGACAACGTTGTTGATGTAAATGACTTAATTAACAGGTAATTTTTCAACGTCCATTAAGTTTTCATACCTCCACTATATTTTTTAGGCATCAAAATTGTTGCACCAAGAAATATTTTCCCCGCTACTTTCAACAACCTGGCATAATGACAGAAAAACATTATAATGAGTAAGTGTTTTGTCTACGTTCTTGTTAAATATTGTATATTGTCATTTTAGTGTTCAAAATCATGCAATGTGTATTGAAAATACAAAATTTCAAGAAAATCCTCTAATCGGATATAGGATAGTGGACTTGGGTTATGTTTTAAGTTGTACACTGCAATTACAGTTTCAGCACTCGCAACGATGTTCAGGAAAATTTTTTGTTAAACGCGAAGAAAGAAGAGGAAGTGGGTTGGTCAGTACCATTACTGTTTGCTGTGACGTCTGTAGTGAAAACGCAAAATTTTCTACAGAACACCCAAAAAATGCATCGTCTTCCTTAAACATAGGTGCAGTGTGGGGTACATTGGCTATGGAAGTACCTTTGGCCATATGAACGAATTTTTAAGTTTTATAACTGTGCCACCGATGCAACAAAAAATGTTTTACAACATTGAAGATAGAATCGGCCAAGAATGTAAAATATCGTTATTCAAGGCTATGAAAAAATCTGGTGAAATGGAACAACATGCTATTGACATAAACGAATACAGTGAGGGTGTACCTGCCATTACAGTTTATGTAGATGGCTCTGGGAGTAAGCGCTCTTACGGAACGAACTTTAACTCATTGTCAGGCATGGTGGGAATAGTGGGAAAATTTACAAACGAACTGCTTTTCGTGGCAGTCAGAAATAAATTTTGTTCGATATGCACCCACGCCGAGACCAAAAACATTCCTGCAAGGTCACATTTTAAAGGAAACAAATATTTACTACCATCTTAGCGGTAAGCTTACTAAATTTGACTAATTAAATTATTTATTTACATGAAGCATTCCCAACAATATAGAAATGACAAAACTAGTTTTAATGACCCACGGCATATTGATCATTGTTTTTGCAATAGGTGCACTGGATTTGCAAATAAGGAAGGCCCATCTATTGATATCAAATAAAAACAACAGTAGATGCGAGAGATGAATGAACATTGTCGCTCGCTTTAATATGGGGAAGCGATTAAATTTAATACAACGAGGCTCATACGAAAAACGAGTTTATGCGTCGTGTTTATCATAGAATAAAGGTGCTTCGTGGCAAGTTATCCCGTGGAAACGTTTGACTGTTCAAAGTCCAGGAAAACATAAAAGAGCACGAACGCCGAAATAGCGTCAACCGTACAAAAGTGTGGAAAAATCTTTTTGAACCATCCACATCTTGCGTAAAAGAGCAAATACAAAGAAATTTGGATTATGGTCCAGAGGCAGAATACCCAGATGAAGATGAGGACATTATTTCCTTGGAAAGCCAACGAATACTAGACAAATTGCAGGTACATCGTTTATGTGTATTTTTGGTAACTGTTTCTGTATTGTATTACTTTACTGGGCAATTCCTTAACACTAAAACTATAGGTCAATCAAATGGAACGAGATCGTCTGGCTTACCAAACAATTGGGCAATATAATAATGTTTTATATTTAATGGAGAGGCAAAAACGTTTAACGGCATCTATTTTTGGTAGAGTGATAAAAAAAAACCGAACACATTATGCCATAACTTGGTCAAACAGTGTCTGCATCAAGATAGTTTCTATTCTGAATCCACAAATTATGGCATAACAAAAGAAGTTGTGGATATTAAACGCTTTGAACAAAAAAAAAAGACATCGTTAGTAGAACCGGTTTATGGATTGATATAGAAGATGGATTTTTGGAAGCTTCGCCTTAATTTCACAATTTTGAAAGTTGGAGATGATACAATAGTGGAAGTTAAATGTTTGTATGCGGCATCAAAATTGGGGCTCAAAACCATAGAAAAGATGAAAGACAAAATTTGTTTCCAAAAAAAAAGAAGATATCATTCAACTCATATTATTATCAGGTAAAAAGTTTTCACAAATTTTTGTAATTATCTATCTATACAAAGATATTGCAGATCCAGGGCCAACTGCACATTACAGGAAAAGAGAGGTGTTACTACATTGTGTATGTAAATGATGATATAGACTTATTTATACAGGGTGGGGCATAGGAACCAAGTGTTTTTGGTTTGAGTAGTACTCAGCCATTAGCAAAGGGAGGGGCGCGCGGTTTATTACAATCCATTCCTCGGCTCAAAGCATTTCACTTTCTCAGTTGCCAGTTGTCATCATGGAGCGGTGGACGCTAGAACAACGCGTGTTCGCGTATGATTGTTTTGTTCGAAGTGGCGAGTCGGTGACTGCAGTACAGCGTGAATTTCGCAGAACATTTAATATCCATCGTAATGACTCTGTTCCTGCCCGAGACTCCATCTTACGCTGGGCCAATAACCTTCGAACAAGAGGTTCAATAATGAAAGGAAAGCCGCCCGGTCGTCAACGTACTGTGCGTACTCCTCAGAACATTGAAAGAAAGGGCGAAACAAGCATTAGTGCGAAGCCCACGCCGCTCTGCACGTCGACATTCAGCTGCACTTCAAATCAGCAATCGCACTGTACGACGGATTTTGCATGGTGAATTACATTTTCACCCATACAAAATAGTGGTTGCGCAACAATTAAATGTAAGAGATTACGCCCAACGCTTGAATTTCGCACAACAAATGCTTGAACTTCTTCAGGAAAATGAAAACATGTTGTTAGTAATGAGTGATGAAGCCCATTTCCACCTGAATGAGGCCGTCAATAGGCTGGTACTGGGCTGACGACAATCCACGACAGTTACATGAGATGCCATTGCATAGTCCTAAGGTAACAGTTTGGTGTGCGGTGGGAAAATTCGGAAAAGGTAACAGTTTGGTGTGCGTTGGGAAAGTTCGGAATCATTGGCCCATATTTTTTTGAAGAAAATGGGGTCACCGCTACAGTAACATCTGAGCGTTACATTCATATGGTGAATACCTTCTTCATACCTGAATTGCAAAGAAGAGATGTGGATATTCAAGATTTGTGGTTCCAGCAAGATGGGGCTACGGACACACCGCCAGAGCATCTATGGCTGTTCTTCGCCGCCTGTTTCCAAATCGTCTAATTTCGAGATTTGGTGACGTTTTGTGGCCTCCTCGGTCCCCCGACTTATCGATTTGTGATTTTTTCTTATGGGGGTGCCTCAAGTCACGTGTTTACGAGGACAAAAGCCCAGTACGTTACACGCATTAAAGGAAGCGATTCGTAATGAAATCTCCCTAATCAACAGGGACATGCTGGAAAGAGTGGAGGGCAGTTTTCGTGAACGGCTGCAACAGTGTATCAGTGAAAACGGACATCATTTGCCAGATGTAATTTTCCGTACTTGAATATTTCAAAATGCTTTATTATTAGCTATGTTGTACTACCAATAAATTTTTTTTACAGTAAAACCTAATAATTTTATTGTTATTTCAAAAACACTTGATTCCAATGCCCCACCCTGTAGAAGAAATTATTAAAGATGACGTTTTATGGGAAACAAAAACGCTGTCAAAATTAATTTTTTTTATAAAAAATGTGTTAACCAGAAATTATTTTAAACAGAATCGGTCGTGGCTTAAAGTATAAAGAACCTTTCGAAATATTGGAAGAAAGAACAAAACATAAACAGCAGAATCTATCAAAAAAAAACACAGTGACAGTTTAAACTTCTAAATACAAACACAGGCAGGTTTTGGTAAAAAAAAGCTGAAATGACAACAAGAAATGATACAAGTGTAGAAGCAAACCTTTAAAGCACGTGCTTTAAAGGTACTTCTACACGAGTGTCATACGCTACTTTTTATTACGATCCTATATATTAAAATAATCGGGTCATTTAGTTCGCGGGGATTGCGAGACAACTGCTTGACGGATTTCGATGACTTTTTTTGATTTTTTGGTATGAAGGTAATTTGGCGTAGAAAGAAATAACGGGGTTAGAATTTTAAGGTTTTAATTTTTTTGAAAAAGTGTAGCAACCGACGCTAATATTGTTGTCCCTAGGAAAGCTAGTTGTATCATAATTCGAGAAATGGAACTGAAATTCATACTTCAAATCAGCATTTTAATTTTGAATTTGTATCATTTCGGAAAGTAGTCTATGCAATGACGTCATGTCTTTGGTATGGAGATTGGTTAACATTTGTTGTTTACGTTGGGTACGGTGTTTTCGAATATTGTTCTGACAAAAATGGATCAGTTTGAATAAAGCATTCCACGTGTGACAGCGCACGGACTTGTTTATTGCAAAATTTGACTTCAATGGACCAAATCAGTTTAAAAACAAATTACACGGTTGGATTTTACATAAAAAAATCTATCGATATCAATTTTCAAAAATAGTAAACTGTTTTTAATTATTTCAGAAAAACGAGTTACATGGTGCATACGTGCGCACGGCCTTGTTTATTGCAAAATTTGGCTTCAATGGACAAAATTGGTTTAAAAACAAATTGCACGGTTGGATTCTACATAAAAAATCTATCGATATCAATTTTAAATTATAGTAAACCCGTTTCAATTATTTCAGAAAAACGAGTGACATTGTGCATACGTGTGACTGCGCACGTACTTGTTTATTGCAAAATTTGACTTCAATGGACAAAATGAGTTTAAAAACAAATTGAACGGTTGGATTGTACATAGGAGCTATCGATATCAGTTTTAAATAGTTGTAAACCCTTTTTAATTATTTCAGAAAAACGAGTTTCATGGTGCATACGTGTGACAGCGCACGTACTTGTTTATAGCAAAATTTGACTTCAATGGACAAAATGGGTTTAAAAACAAATTGAACGGTTGGATTGTACATAGGAGCTATCGATATCAGTATTTTTAATTATTTCAGAAAAACGAGTTTCATGGTGCATACGTGTGACAGCGCACGGCCTTGTTTATTGCAAAATTTGACTTCAATGGACAAAATTGGTTTAAAAACAAATTGCACGGTTGGATTCTACATAAAAAATCTTTAGATATCAATTTTAAATTATAGTAAACCCGTTTCAATTATTTCAGAAAAACGAGTGACATTGTGCATACGTGTGACAGCGCACGTACTTGTTTATTGCAAAATTTGACTTCAATGGACAAAATGAGTTTAAAAACAAATTCAACGGTTGGATTGTACATAATAGGAGCTATCGATATCAGTTTTAAATAATTGTAAACCCTTTTTAATTATTTCAGAAAAACGAGTTTCATGGTGCATACGTGTGACAGCGCACGGCCTTGTTTATTGCAAAATTTGACTTCAATGGACAAAATGAGTTTAAAAACAAACTGAACGGTTGGACTGTACATAATAGAAGCTATCGATATCAGTTTTAAATCATTGTAAACCCTTTTTAATTATTTCAGAAAAACGAGTTACATGGTGCATACGTGTGACAGCGCACGGACTTGTTTATTTCAAAATTTGACTTCAATGGACAAAGTTAGTTTAAAAACAAATTTTACGGTTAGATTCTACATAAATAAAGCTGTCGATATCAATTTAAAAAAATAGTAAACCCTTTTTAATTATTTCAGAAAAACGAGTTACATGGTGCATACGTGTGACAGCGCACGGAGTTGTTTATTGCAAAATTTGACTTCAATGGACAAAACGAGTTTAAAAACAAATTGAACGGTTAGATTGTACATAATAGAAGTATCGATATCAGTTTTAAATAATTGTAAGCCCTTTTTAATTATTTCAGAAAAACGAGTTACATGGTGCATACGTGTGACAGCGCACGGACTTGTTTATTGCAAAATTTGACTTCAATGGACAAAATGAGTTTAAAAACAAACTGAACGGTTGGATTGTACATAATAGAAGCTATCGATATCAGTTTTAAATAATTGTAAACCCTTGTTAATTATTTCAGAAAAACGAGTTACATGGTGCATACGTGTGACAGCGCACGGACTTGTTTATTGCAAAATTTGACTTCAAAGGACAAAATTAGTGTAAAAACAAATTGCACGGTTGGATTCTACATAAAAGAAGCTATCGAAATCAATTTTAAAAAATAGTAAACCATTTTTAATTATTTCAGAAAAACAAGTTACATGGTTGCATACGTGTTTATCGCAAAATTTGTCCTCAATGGACAAAATCAGTTTAAAAACAAATTGCACGGTTGGATTCTACATAAAAAAGCTATCGATATCAATTTTAAAAAATGTTAAACCCTTTTTAGTTATTTCAGAAAAGCGAGTTACATAGTCCATACTCCGGACTTGATTATTGCAAAGTTTGACTTCAAAGTATAAACTTAGTTTAAAAACAAATTATACGGTTGAATTCTACATAAAAGAAGCTATATATATATATATATATATATATATATATATATATATATATATATATATATAATGTTACTTAGGATTGAGTTTCAATGTTAAATGCTAGAATAAGGGGACATCAGTCGGTCAACTTGCAAGCTTACCAGATTACCTTAATTCTAATTACGTAAATAGAATTACCCAAATATGGTTAAAATTTAAAACATTACGTAACCAAATAGTTTTTACACACGAGAAATGAACACACTTCTGCTTAATGTTCAATTCATTCGGTAGCTCTATTTACAAGTCTGTTTAATATTAAAACGAAAAATGTCTATTTACAAATTATTCACAGTTCGCAGCCGATTCTTGTTACGGAGAATAAAATGTTGTGCCTTCACAATGATTTTATACGATAGTATAAATCCGCGTTTAGCGCGTCTACGGATCCACTACCAAGATGCACTTAAATAAACACGTACCTTTGTGAAATGTTTGTTAATTGACCCCACAGGTCCGAAACTTAAAAAGAAATAACCAGGAGGGATGAACGTCTACACACATATCCACCAAACTGGTGCTTTTACAACTTCTCCGATAGGTTCGACCCTCCAGGTATTCGAAAAAAAAGGCACGTCCCCGACTCACAAATCACATATTTTACTCACGTAAGTCAGATCAAGAATCCCCCGCGCAATTAACCGCGCATGTAAACAGCCTCTCACCACTATAGCACCATATTTCTCAACCAAACCTTAACATAAACAACTGTGGCGTGCTCGGCTCAATTGAAAATTGTCCTCAGATTTGTTCCCTTAACGATAACGATAATTACTTAACACTATTGGATTGAGATACTACATTACGGCAGAAGAACGGCGTCAATTACTGAAACGCAATAAGTAAAACTAACATCAACAGCCCCTGCTTTAAACAAACAAACCAAAGAATGATATCCTTCAATTTAAATGCGAACTTTTTTTTATCTACAGCTATATTTTATTTTAACAAAACCTTTTATAAAAATTTACCGGAAAACTAATCTAGGTTCACTTTAAAATTTCCTATTTCCAATTGATTCATCCACAAAATGTATAATTTCAGAAATCAATTCTAAATTGCAACACGAAAAGTTTAATTTGAAAACCACTACAATCTTAGAGAAATCAAATAATCTATTGTTACTTTTATTTGTACCTTGATGAACACAAAAAAAGTTTCGTTAGCGTAAATTGAGTAAATAGCAAAAAAACCGAAAAAAGAAGAAAAAAAATACGTATACATACAGGGCGTTCAAACACACATGACAGTTTGTGTAATGCTCGCAGTCGTCAACTAGCCCATTTGCTAAAAAAAGCAAGATTTTTAACGGTTATCCATTTTCTACACTCGATTGTAATGTTACTAGAACCAGCTGGATTTATAAGTTCAATAAAATCAAAGAAATAGAAATGTTTTAATTTAGGTAACATTACGCCTTCCCAAAACACCGTATTGACATAAACTCGTACTATTTTAGTTCCCTTTAAAGAATGTAGAACTAAATCGCACCATTTCCGTTGTGAAATATTAAGCAAACCTTGAATTTGGAAATAATAGTCACTTGTGCTCTTCAAAATTAGTTGACTGACATCTAGGAAAGTAAATTGTATTTTCTCCGGATTTTCATTTTTAAACCTATCACTACATTTTACTTCCACTACACCGTCACTACCTATTAATGCATCTGGAGATGCAGCAAGGAAAGGAAAGGAAAGGTCACCCATTTCATTCTCTCCCCAAGTGGGAGAGCGGGCTGTTTGAGCTTTCCGAGCTCCTTTAGCCACAATCATGGATTCCCAGTATACATACATACATTACGTATACATGCATGGAGGGATTAAGGATGGGTGTGGTCAGGATAAGATCGGAAGGAGGGAGTTAGGGTTCTGAGGGGGCAGCAAGAAATAGATAGCGCTTATGAATAATAAGTCCGCTATTTTGAATAATTAACCCAGTTTATTGTTTATACTATGGTTTTGACTCATCTTCAAATTGAATTCCATGATGAGCTGGTGTCCGTATTTCACAGGGATACATAATCTTTCGAACCAGAGATATTGAAGTAACAGCACGACTTTTAGAAATGTTTGCAAAATTTGATGCTGTAAGATGTTTACGCCTTTCATGATACCACAGTTGTGACTTTCTTTGCAAAATTGTTTTATTCTGTGTCACCTTTTTCCTCGACTGTTAATGTAATACACCTCTAGAGGTCAATGAATTGACACTATTAAAGGGAGTACACAATGAAACGTAGAACAGCCTATAATGCATATGTGTAACCATTTATCGTATTAATGTAATTTTTATTTTCCACTTAAACCTTGAGCATATAATTTAAAGTTCTTAAGGTGAAAATCGTTTAAAACATGATTTGTAAAGCAAACCAATTATGTAACTTGATCACTCAATTTATATGTATACTGTTGAAGGTTACAATTTCGATGTCGCTATTCAGATATTGAAAAAAATTGAACTAGCGCTTTTATATCCTTGATACAAATCAAAACAACCCTAATAAATATTAATAACAGATTAAATAAAAACTTTTTATTATGAAAAAGACACTTGTCATCTTTACATGTCATCTATTAGAATGCAATTTTTATGACAGGGGCGAAGCCCGGGAACAAGTTACCGTCTTACCAGACTAGGACCCCTTATTAGAATACAACCCCCAATGTATAAATAAATTAGGCCACAATCTGTAGATGGGATTAAAAGAAAAGTAATAATAATTTTAATAACAATTATGCAATCTCCTTTGACAGAAACGGGTCCTAATAAATATTAATAACAGATTAAATAAAATCTTTTTATTCTCAGGTTAAAAAAATACGACCCCCACGTGGGCATATATAAAAAAAAGGCGACCAAAGGTGTCCCAAGGGTGACGTCACAAAGCACAAAATGGTGAAAGGTGCCTCACTTCTAGTAATATGCTAAAGTTAGGCTTCGGTTTAACTGTTTTCCAATTGTGGCATTCAAATTAGCGGAAGCTTCTGGCCCAGCTCATTTTTCAAACAAATGGTGGTAGACATACTTTCAATAGAAGTATAATTTAACGATAAGAGTACCTGAAAATCTATCATCCTACCGTGTCTTATGCAGAAACTCTTCTTTGCTAGCAGAATTTTATACGGATCTGATGAAACTTTGCATTAAATTAGATATTCCCGAACAAAATTTGAAATACTATGTATGGAATACCGATGAAGCTGGCCTTCGGTACTTAGTCAACGAGAGCTGTAACTTCATTAGGAAAGAAATACATTTATTGTCGCACATACGCTGAACGAGTAGTAACATGAACAGTTATTGGATGCATATGTGCTGATGGAACATGGTTAGCTAAAACAACGATTTTCAGAGGCAATGATTTGCTTAACACGCTAGTCAAGCTATCCACCAAAAGCTGGATTATTTCAGATTTCTTGAATAGTGCCAGTTTTTTATTCCTTCGGTTACTGTAAAACCTGTTATCCCCACAAGTTATTGAGTTAGCTATTAAAAACTAAGTAACCTTCTGGGTTTTCCAGATCACACTACTCACCTCTTACAGCCTTTAGATGTGGGCGTCTGTGAATCTTATTGGGATAACGCAATGTTAATGTTGTATCACAATTACAGCATGGAAGTGTGAACCCTGTTAATAATTGCGTGCAATCTGTTGCCCAAGAAGGTTGCATGGTGTATTGCATAGTGTGAACTACAATATTACATGTGACTAATTTATGCAATTAGATCCCTTTTGTGCATATTTCACATGACAACAAATCTATACAGACATATACAATGATATTAATATTGATTGACACAGCCGCTCTTATGAAACATGATTTTAGTCACTATTTGCCGCATTGTATGTGATAGTGCGCTCATACCAAATATAACCTCAAAATTGACATTTGGCGTTTAATGTTTCAGAGTGCCCAAATTATACAAAATTATGCAAAGAACAAAAAGCAAATTGAAACATGATTTAATTTATTTTATAAATTATTACTAGCAATTGCAATTATGGACAGCACTACAATTATGTTATGTTTAATATTGGTGTACTATTATATGTGTAAACGTCAAATGTCAACTTTGAGGTTATATTTAGCATGGGCGCGCTATCACGTATGTTGCACCAAATGGTTACGAATGTCATTGTTTCACAAGAACAGCTGTGTCGGGTATTTTTGATCGCGC
The DNA here is from genome assembly GCA_036346205.1 of Vesta saturnalis. NCBI lineage: Eukaryota > Metazoa > Arthropoda > Insecta > Coleoptera > Lampyridae > Vesta > Vesta saturnalis. The sequence continues at coordinate 2,817,593 of JARFJB010002320.1, forward strand.
AGTATTTACATGCAATGCAATTTTGTGAATAAGATTTGGTGATACGCACACCGAATTCGTCAACTGGTCATGTCTTGTCACTAACTTCGACTTCGTTATTAGTTTCTTACCACTGTTAATTGAAAATAGTTTGCATATTTATTTGTGTAATCATATTTCTGTTTAATTTTATAAAACAAAAAAGAAATTGGAAATGTCGGAACAGGTTGATAAAACAATTATTAAACTCGAACCTAAAACGGAAGCTCAAATCAATATGTTTTTTACACAACAACACGCTATGTTAAATAGTGATCTGATCAAAGAAGAAATAAATTACAATCCTAATAGTATTATAATTAAAAACGAATGTGATGAAACTGCAAATAGCAAAGAGGAAGACAAAAGTGGTTTAGTAAATGATATTGAAAGGGTAATGTGAAAGTAACTTATTTGAAGAATAATTATAAGCGTGACCATAATCACCTGGAAAAGCACAATTCGAATGGTGCTAAATACAAATGTGACCACTGTGGTTATATAACAAATTATAGAACTAATTTTGATAGACACATTGCAATTCATTCAAATAATGATTACCAATGTAATCAATGCGGTTATTCTACAAAAGTGAAACAATATTTAATACAACATGTTGAAAAGCATAATCCAAATGGTGCTGTATACAAATGTGATCAATGTGATTATTCAACACGAGCAAAAGATTGTTTAAGAAGCCATACTAGAAAACATGCAAGTGGTGCTATATACCAATGTGACATATGTGATTATTCCACAAAAGTGAAACGATATTTACAGTATCACAGAGTAAGGCACAATTCGAATGGTGCTGTATACAAATGCAGTCAATGCGATTATTCAACAAGAGTGAAACGGAATTTAAGCAATCACCTTGTAAGGTATCACCTTATAAAGTACTGTTCAAGTGATACATACCAATGTGACCAATGTGACTATTCAACCAAAATTAAACGAAATTTAAAGCATCACCTAGAAAAGCATAATTCGAGTGGTTCCAAATACAAATGTGACCATTGTGATTATGTTACAAATTATAGGTCTTCTTTTATTACGCACAGTGTAATACATAATTCAAATAATGATTATCAATGTAATCAATGTGATTATTCAACAAAAGTAAATCATTATTTAACAAAACATCTAGCAAAGCACAATTCATGTGGTGTTATGTACAATTGTGACCATTGTGATTATGCTACAAAAGTTAAACAGTGCTTAAGGCATCACCTTGTAAAACACAATTCGAGTGGTGCTAAATATAAATGTGACCATTGCAGTTATGTAACAAATAATAGTTCTTCTTTTGTTAGACACAGTGCAATACATAATTCAACTAATGATTACCAATGTAACCAATGCAGTTATTCTACAAAAGTGAAACATTATTTAACACAACATCTTGTAAGGCACTATTCCAGTAGTGAAATATACAAATGTGACAAATGCGATTATTCAACAAAAGTTGAACGATATTTAAGGAGGCACCTTATAATGCATAATTCAAACTGTGCTACATACAAATGTGACCATTGCGGCTATATAACAAATATTAGAGCTAATTTTGATAAACACATCGAAATACATAATTCAAGAAATGGTTACCAATGTGACGAATGTGATTATTCAACAAAAGTGAAACAATACTTAAACAGACACCTTGTAATGCACAGTTCGAGTGGTGTTGTATATAAATGTGACCATTGTGATTATTCAACAAAAGTAAAACGTATTTTACGTACCCACTTAGGAAAGCATGATTCAAGTGGTGCTGTATACAAATGTCACCAATGCGATTATTCAACAAAAGTTAAACAGTATTTACGGTATCACATTGTAAAGCACAATTCAAGGGGTACTATATACAATTGTGACCAATGCGATTATTCAACAAAAGTGATACGGTATATAAGTAAACATCTTGTAAAGCATCATTCAAGCGGTGCGAAATGTAAATAATGTATAAAAACTGTATAAGGTGTTAACCCCTCGACAAACATTGTTAGTAGACGTCCATCACTTTGCGCTGTATTTATCATATCCTGTAGCTTAATGGGCTACGTGTAGATTTAGGGTATAACGTAATACATTAGCGGATATATAAACTCCATATAGATAGTTCATGCTGTGTTGCCAGATGTTTGCCTATTTTTGGAACAATAAACTTTTACTTATAGGGTTAAGAGGTTCATTCAACACATATAGTGTATTTATGGTGTTATTTAATAAGGAACATATTAGCAGTTCCTGAGCTGTGTAATACTTCCAAGTAAAAATGAATTAATAAAACTGGTGTTTGTGCTAATTAATAACTAGCAAACTGTATAATTAAATTGCTTTGCTTTCTTGGGTTTTGTAAAGGTGTATTTTTATATTTACGTTTTACACAAATTTATATGTTTCGATAATAATTACCATTATCATCCTCAGTAGTGCTTTAAGAATTGTTTAAGATTTATTGCTCTAAGAGCCGTTAACAGCATTTTGTATGTAAACATTTTTTACGTTGTCTAAAAAAAATTGCACAATTTGGTTAAATTGTTTGGTTTTGCAATTTGTCCGCTTGTATGAGAAAACACGAAGAAAAAGTGTGGTAATTAATATATTTTGATGTTCAAAGACGGTATGATGGTAATACACAATTTTAAAGTTATATTGATTTGTATATGAGGGTAAGCTGAAAGGTTCTGAACCTGGCAGTCAAGTATTGGCTTTGTTATCAAAATGAAATCCACGCTTTATGTTCATAATTATAAATACTTATCTTTTGAGCAGTTGTAATCGTGTACTTCTTCTCTCTCTTTTCCCTTACCCCTTTATGGCGTCGGGTTCTGTTCTTTTGTCTGATTCCCCCATTTTTTCCCATCTGCTGCTATTAAATGTAGTACTTAAAATATAAATCTAGAAACTCATAGGTTTCAAAACAGTACACGCCAGGGTAAGTATAAGGCAATTAATTTTACAGTTTGTTAATCATATAAAGCCAATTATGTAATCTAATTTTAGTAAAGGATGGCTAGATCCATCAAAATTAAATAATATTAAACTGCCTTTAGAACACTCTAACGGTTCAAGGCCAACAGTGAAAAACGTCATAATTAAAGAGCAAATTTAATCAAATTATGATGTCAGGTTGCGTTGACGCACCCTGTATGTAGGATGTTGTAATGACGTGTATTACTTGTTTTGAGTACGGCTGTATTGAGTTTGAACGAAAAAAAAAAATTTTTTTGTGTATATGTATAATGTATGTGGGTGTATGATACGCCACTGGAAATGTACGAGAAATATAATTCAGTATGTAGATACGTGTATTTGAATGTTATAGAGACATTGGTGTTGGAATAATTAGATTCTGATGAATGTAAATGTGAAGAGAAATTTGTCGATGGGACGATAATGTTTGCTACTGTGTTGCTACTGTTTTGCTACTTGATAAAGAATGGAATGTTGGTGGAAAAGGAGTAATTTTGGTCAGAAGATGTGAAGTATAAGTGTAGAATGTTTTAGAAAATATGTAGAGAAAGATTTGGTATGTTTAAGTGTTAATTTCAGAAAGTTTTCGTAATGTTGTGCAATAAGTTTTAAGAATACATGTACGTATATGGGATTTGAGACCTTAGACGGTACTTATTTTTGCAAATGTTGCGGAAGGAGATCGAGCGCAGGTTGGAGATAAATGTTGAAAGTTGTGTAATGGTCCAGAGTGGCTACTGAATGAATGTGATGGCGAGAGATGATTTCTTCATAAAGTAATTGGAAAATTTGCAAGTGAAAACAAATATGGCGATGTATTGTAGTTACGAGCGTGGTTGTACAGATGGCAGCAGCTATCGGGACCATGAAATTTTGAATGAATACTATTGGAGAATATAGCGCGGAAGGAAGACATGTTTAAAGATGGATGACTGAAGTTATAAATAGGAAAGTCAGGGATTGACGGGAGCTTTTTCGTTTTTGGCTGTTGCTTGTGGTGAATGTTGGGGAGACGCGCGCGAGGTGTAGTGTGGTTTAGAATGGGTTAAGTTGGAGTTATATTTGTGAATAAATTGAAGGCAGTCATTGTTAAACAACTGCGTTACCCGAAAGGGGATGAATCGTATAAGACATTCATAAATAAAACGATTATTAAATTGAAGTTGAAGATAAAATTAGTTTGTTTATTTTCAAGAAAGTAAAAAGTGCATAAGCAGATTTATAAAAAGTTAACAGTTGTTATGTTAAAGTGTTAAGTGCAGCGCGTGTTCTTGTACCGATATTGAGTTAAAATTATTTATGGGACCACTTTTAAGTAAACGAAATTTTTGGTAATAAATTAAGCCAATGTTAAGGTAATTTTTATGTGAGATTAAAAGTTTATTTGTGTAAGGAAGGACTAAGCTTTCCTAAAGGTTGCTAGAAATTTTAAGAGGCAACCAAACGTGTATAGATCATTACGTGTTATTGGACTACTTGTGAGTACAGAAAGGAATAAGTGTTTGTGAAATTGTGAAGCACTGGTTATGTGCCTTCATGCAATTTAAGGATTACAAATGGACTACACATAATTGATTTACGGGAAGAAAGAAGAGCGTAGGATTAATGGACACTTTTAAGTAAGGATTATATTTAAGTACTTTGAAAATTTAGCAAAGCACGATTATCTCTTTGTTTAGTTCATATGTGTAATGTTGAGTAAATATTAATTAGTTTAGAAGCGAAAAGATAATCGTTCTCGAGTTATGTGGTTTTGATCGGTTGTTTTAGTATTAAGAATTTTGCAGAAAGGTTACATTTGCCAGGTTGATTGCAAAAATTTTCATGTTAGTTTCATTAGCGCAATGCACTAGTGACGGATCAGCTGTTAATTAAAGTTTCATTAAGTATAACAAAAAGTTGGAGTTTTGAGAACTTACGCATATTTACGAATGTCAGTACGATTCAGAAATGTTATAAAAAGTAAATTAAATTTAAAAGATATCGTTCATGTTAGGAATTTTAAAAATTAATTACCGTTCATTGAATGAATTTGAATGATCAATTTTATTTTGGAAGTTTTGGTATACGAGGTGTATTCAAAAAGTTTCTAATAACCTGGGTAGTACTAAATATATTTGAGTTTGAGTTGAATTGTTTTGGACGAGTGTTTGTTTTAGAACCCTCGTGTAAGAGTTTACTGAGTAAGCACAATCCTACTTTCCACAATCAAGTAGGGTTAATTAACATCCAGCTTAAGACAATTATTTTAGCAAGGTTTCGATTGTGGTGGCACCTAGAGACATATTTTCCCGGACTGAGCTGTTTGAATGTAGGTGTAAGGTGTTTGAGCATATTAATCATTCATTTTACTTATTATTTCGACCACGCCCATCTCCCTGTTAGCTGGCTTGGCAACCCGCTTACATTAGTAAGCATACACGACGCCTAGTGCGGTTTGGACGTGTAACAATGTTAAGTGTAAAGTTGTGAGAAACTTTAATTTCAAATTGATAAAAGCATTCACAAATAGAAACTTGACATATCAATTCAGGATCTAATCAAATCTAACAAAAAATACTTTTTTTCTTAGTAATTGTCATTTCACAGTGAAAACACAATGTAGTGCAATTGTTTCAATGGTCGTACGTTAAAATGATGTTTATAATTTGCTTCCATTTTGATTCTGTAATAGACATATTAAGAAGCGCGACGTCATTATCTCCGATGTCATTATAGCCATATTTTAAGAAAATGTTTAAGTTGGCAAAACTAGATCCAGAGCTACGTCACTCTTACAAACGGGTCAAAACAGGATGTATCCAGTGGAAAACTTTGATGTGGGCAAATTCACGTCTTTTTGGCCCGTATTACACTGTAAAACATTTTATGAAACATATTTTATGAAAGATAGGTTTCATCTGTCATAAAATATTTGAAGAATGATTCTTTTATAAAAGACGTTTGGCTACAGTTTACACTACGTAAAATATAGATGTAAATTTTCATTGTTGATCTTGTTTGGTTATATAGTGAAAAGTATTAAAACGTCATTGAAACTGTTGGTCTAGCACTTGTAATCAACATTATAATGGATGATGTAGCATTCTATGCTTATTTAAGTACATTGAGTGCTGTAATTATTGACTGCTTTATTGAAGAAAAGGCAATGTCGCCGACGCAAGCGTATTTGGGTTAAACCATGGATTGCAAGGCGTGGCGTTAAAGGGATTCATCAAAACCTAATAGAAGAATTATTAAGTGAAGACTAGAAAAGCTATACGAACTGTATGAGATTGGACAATAATACTTTTGCATATGTCTTATGAAAAGTGACTCCCGTTATAAAAAGACAAGACACTCAAAAAATTCAATTAGTGTCGAAGATAGTCTCATGGTCACCCTGAGGTTTTTAGCAACCGGAGAGAGCTACAAAGTCCTGCAATACAAAGATATACCTAAATAATATTTACCTGTTAAGAAATTATAAAGACAATAACAATCATACAAAATTTACTTAATATATAAATATATAAAATAAAGCAATATTGTCTACAGCTCAGTTTCATTGACACAAACCATATTGTCATTTAAATTAGAGAATTGTACAGCATTCGCTATTACATCATCAGGGAAACCACTTGCATTCTGTACAATTATAGTTGGACTGTTTGCAAATGAGTGTATGGATGAAGCAGTACTTGATAGTATAGATCCGGATTCTACAGTATCCCAAGTATCCATCAGTATCTACTGGATTTTTCATTTAGCCAGGCGTACCAAATATGCATTGTTGGACTCAGTGTTGATGGACCGCAGTTTAGCAGCAACAAATTTTCCAAACGTATCAAATGAGTCTTCATTAACACCCGAAACTTGAGAACTTCTTTCTTTAGCCAGCTGAGACATCTCAGCCATTGTTTTAGTAGCCTGCAGCAATACGAATAGGTTGATCTTATAAATGTCTGCAAGTTTCTCCAAATGCATTTGTCAAACGTTCAATGTTATCATATTGAGTTTGGTATATTTTATTTTGCAAGTAACCCTATAAAAATAAATCTAAGGCTGACAAGTCCGGAGACCTAAGAGGCCCATTAGTGCCAATCCATCTATTACCAAAATTGTTTTCCAAAAACGAGCGTATAATTTGCGCATTGTGAGATGGGGTTCCAGCCTGTTGGAAATGAATTTGGTTCAAGTGACCTAAAGGAATGTCGTCTAATAATTCAGGCACAACCATTTCTAAAATGTCCAAATATCTACGAGCAGATAAATTCCCTTCGAAAATGTAAAATTTTATTTTTGATCCTAATATGAAGCAGGAAACGTTTAGTCCAAATCGTCCTTGTTGTCTTTGGGGAAATATTTTTTGTTGATTTTCTTGAGACCAGAATCTACTGTTGCGCCTGTTTAAAATACCTGAATTGCTAAAATGTTCCTAAGTTGGGTACTATATTTAACACGTTAACAGTTGCAAAATATTAACCTACGTTCAGCGTCGCCAGTTTGTAGATGTTGAACAAGCCTAAATTTATATGGTTTATATTTATGGTGGTTTCTTGTTTTCGACACTCCAATGCAACTTTCCATAGTTCTGCAAGAACTTATAGGATTACCCTCTAGATTGGCTAAAACGTCTGGGTTTAGAAAATGATGCATAATTAATTAAATTTCTTTTTAATCTATAAAACGTGATTTTACTAGGTTGTCTCCGTTCTGGAAACCTACATAGATGTAAAGTAACTTAATTATAAAAATTAATACCAAGGATATCATATTTTTCAGAGTTTTCAAAATTTTGATTTTCTGCTATATTTTGCACAATGAACAAACAATACGATTGTTGCACAAAAATCATTTAAATCAGATTTGACAGGTCAATTACGTTTAGATCCGACTAGGCCCATCTTACTTACAAATTTAGATATGTTTTATTGCCATTAATATTTTTAAACTGTAAGATGCATTTTACCCAATTAAAAAAAAAATTGCCAGTTTGAATATGTTTCAAAAACTATTGTACCTAATTTGGATAATTTTTGTTATTATTTTGCGTGATGAAAAAAAAACTGTATTTATTATGGCAAGGGTGTAAAACTGCCAAAAACCATAATAATTGATTCATTTTTTTCATGGCCAAATTTAAATAATAATAAAATCGTTACAAATTTGTTATTTTTAAAAATAAATACATCATGTCTGATATCGTTACAAATCTTAAAAAAAAGCGCATCTCATAAAGGCGCAGCCCACTATACGTTCCATTTAAAAACAAAAGTTTATATCATAACATTCGTAACTTTGGAATAACAACAGATAGAACAAAAGTGGCGACGCAAGTAGATAAAGCTAAATAACACTAGAATTAAATAAAATGCAAAATTTTAGTTTTTTTGAAATATCTAGTAAGCCATGAACTTTTTCCAATAACTGAGAGTGTCGTTAATTTAGGTTCATGAAACTGCAACTCTTTCCTCATTTAATCCAATCTCGAACTCTAATAGTCATTATTAGCACTTAGATACGTTTAGTTGATAGTTTCTCTTTAATTTATATTTATTATTTGTTATAGCAACTTTTTTATATCCCAATCTAGTTGGGTCTGTATGAAACTTGAAAAATTCAAGCTTGCAGACACCTTGCGAAAAAGTGTTCTGGTTAGATAAATATACAGGGTGGCCCAACAGTGCGTGGATGGAGGATTGTGGGTTTATTAAGGAATATTTCTAAAGTTTGTTGATGGACTGTGGAGGGGTATCGTTAAGGCTACAAACTTAAAATATTTTCACTTGAATCGCAAAGTTTATATAGGGCGATTTATACCAAAGTTACAATGTTTTAAATGGTCTGTACATTATTGCATATTTCGATTTCTTGGTCAATTCTAGTGCGACGTTATGTATCACACACTTTTTGCTTAACACCTTCCATTTGAAATGTCACATTCCTCACTGCTATCCGATTTTTCAATGGGATTTAATTCAGAGTGGTACAAAGCGAGACGAAGGACAGCATGACCATTTTCAACTAGTAGCTTGTCTAGAACGGTTTCTTCAGCAACACATTCTTGTAATTGGGATAATGGCATTGTCATCGTTGCTTCTTTTTCTTTTTTCATAAATTGGTACACATTATTGCCTATTTCAAACCATTCATGTCAATATAAACAAAAAGATCATTAAACGCTCATCTAAACAGTTTTTACTCTCTAAACTGTATATTATTCTCGCAACCAAATTGAGGTTAAAAAGCAAAATTTGTTTTAAACATTACTTTTAGTATATAAAAGCACTTGCAAAACTTGAATTTGACGAGTAAATACCATGTATTGGTTTAATACACCAGAAATACGCCTTGGAAATCCAGAAAATCTGTCATCAATTAAAAATAATAAATGATAATTTTTAACCAAATTTTTACATACCTTATAACAATTTCCCTTTAGTCTTAAGAAAGACTAAATTACAATTATTGAAGTTTTTGACGTCTACATAATACGCAATTCGTCATTCACCAAAGTTTTTGTCATTTATGGTAATATTTATTTTAATATCTGCATTTACGCCACTGGACATAGCACAATTTTCATTTTAAGGATGCGGAACAGTAGTACCAGAGATTCTCTGGTAGTACTGTTCTAGGAGCGGCACGGTCAAACAATGATGATCGCACTGTATATATCACCATGTTTGAGACATTGGCTACTTTGGACTATTTCTAGTTACGTAGTTGGCTACTGCTGAATATACAAATCTGGGACTATTTCTAGTTACGTAGTTGGCTACGGCTGAATATACAAATCTGGCAACCCTGGACTACTACGAGGCAGGCTTCGTCTCTAACTTCACTTCATTTGTAGTTTTTTTTGTGACCGGTATAATTTGCAAATCTGCATTGTTTGTTTTGCATCATAATTGTACTTCTATCGTTTTTATCAAATAAGAAAGACATTTGAAATGTCGGAACTGGTTGATAAAACTATTATTAAACTCGAACCCGACACGGAAGCTCAAATCAACTTGTTTTTTACTCAGCAACATGTTATGTTAAATACAGATGTGATCAAAGAAGAAATACATTACGATCCTAATAATATTATAATTAAGAACGAATGTGATGAAAGTGTAAGTACCAAAGAGGAAGATAAAACTGGTTTAGTAAATGATGTTGGGAGTGTTACAGCGGAAGTAATTTATTTGAAGAATAAGTGTAACAAATACAAATATTCTACAACAGGAAACCATAATTTAACAAACCATCTAGAAAAACACAATTTGAGTGGTGTTAAATACAAATGTGAGGATTGTCGTTATGTAACAAATTATAAATATAGTTTTGATAGACACAATACAATACATAAGTCTAGAGAAAATTATAAATGTTACCAATGCGACTATACTACAAAATCAAGTACTCGTTTAACTAATCACATTATAAAGCATAATCCAAATGTTGATGTATACAAATGTGATCAATGTGATTATTCAACAAAATCGAGAGCTTGTATAAGAAGTCACCTTATAAAGCATAATCCAAATGGTACTGTATACAAATGTGACCAATGTGATTATTCAACAAAATCAAGAGCTTGTGTAAGAAGTCACTTTGTAAAGCATTATCTAAATGGTGCTGTATACAAATGTGACAAATGTGATTATTCAACAAAAGCGCGACTATATTTACGGAGACATGTTTTAAAACACAATTCAAGGGGTACTTTATACAAATGTGCTCAATGTGATTACTCAACAAAAGTGAAACAATATTTAAGGTGTCATCTTATAAAGCACAATTCAAGGGGTAATGTATACAAATGTGACCAATGTGATTATTCAGCAAAATCACAACAATATTTAAAGAGACACCTTTTAAAGCATAATTTAAAGGGTACTGTATACAAATGTGACCTATGCGATTATTCATCAAAAGTGAAGGAATACTTGAGTAAACACTATATAAAGCATAATTTAAGTGGTGCTATATATAAATGTGATCAATGCAATTATACTGCAAAAGTGAAACAATACTTACAGAATCACCGTATTAAGCACGATTCAGCTGATGTTATCTACAAGTGTGACCAATGTGATTATACAGCAACAGTGAAACGAAATTTACAGTATCACCTGGTTAAGCACAATTTAAGCGTATATAAATGCGACCAATGCGATTATTCAACAAAAGTGAAACGAAATTTACAGTATCACCTTGTAAGGCACAATTCAAATCGTGCTACATACAAATGTGACCAATGCGATTATTCTACAAGTGGGAAACGAAATTTACAGTATCACCTTATACGGCACAATGTAACTGGTGCTACATACAAATGTGACCAATGTGGTTATTCAACAAAAACAAAAGATTATTTAAGAAGCCATGTTAGAAAACATGCACGTATTGCTATATACAAATGTGATCTATGTGATTATTCAACAAAAGTAAAACAATATTTACGTACACACCTTGTAAAGCACGATTTAAGTGGTGCCATATATAAATGTGACCAATGCAATTATTCAACAAAATCAAAGACTTGTTTAAGAAGACATACTGTAAAGCATAATCCAAATCGTACTGTATACAAATGTGATCAATGCGATTATTCAACAAAAGTGAAACGATGTATAAGTAAACATCTTGTAAAGCACCATTCAAGTTTATTCGACAAACATTGTTAGTAGGTGACCACTGTTAGATTCTGTGCATGCAGTACATTTAGTGCATAGTTTAGTAGGGGAAGAATGGACAAAGTGGAATACTTAACTTTATTGTCATATCATAGACAAAGTTTTTATTTTATTTCAAATGATTATTATTTTTCTTGTTAATGCACATCGAAACTTTGGTTAACTTCTATGTTTATTAAATTTGCTCCTCGTTTTTGTTTTTTCCAAAAATATATCAAATTTCTGCTTCCACTTTCTCCAGTTAATTTCTATAAAATCTTTGATGGGTTTTGGAATTCTAAACTACAGTTTAATCGTTTTTAAAAACGTTGCACGTCATTAGTTATATGATATGCATTTCCTAATAACCGAAAGTTTTATCACAGTATACTTAAATATTTAAGTATACTGTGTTATTATCCTCGCCAGGAAAGTTTACCGCTACATCATCATATTCAATCATATGGTGTAATATGAAAAACATGAGTCAAAGTTAATTTTGGGAATAATATAACTAGTGTTATGATTATCATTGATTATTAATCATAACACATGTTATATTTGTTAAGAGAATATAGTGAAGGTTAATAGAAAATATATTTTTTTAAAGTCTACAATTTTAAACGATTTGTCACTTTGACAGTAAACTATTTTATTAATAATAGTAATAATATTTTTGCACTTCCGAGACTAAAATAGATACTTTAGTCTCTGTCTACAAGGACTAAAGTGGGTCATTTATTCCCTAGGGATTAAATATGGACTGAACTCCCTAGAGAGTTCATTGACAGATTTCAAACTTCAAATATTTTTTATTATTTTTTTTACGAAACATTAACATTAATATTATTACAATTGATAAATATCGGGTGATTGATTTCCGAAACGATACTGCTGGATGTAAGGTTGAACGCATTTCCAAATAAATCAGTGCCTGTGGGCCGTTCAGACTGGCACGAGGGTCCTGGGAGTGAGGTAGCTGGTGTTTTTTGATCACCTCCACCTCCAAAAATTTTACTACAGCGGTATGAAGTATGCGACAGTGAACCTCCAGGAGTGATTTTATTGCTGCTTGCATGACTTTTCCACAACTGCACTACGACTAAACACTATTTTCAAAATGAGCATGTTTACATATGGTTGGATGCACTAAATATTATGTTTATCGTTTTTTCGACTGCACCCAGACTACCCATGAATACATCCTTTGTGTTTAGCATTGTTTTAAATGCCTCAATTCGATTTTCTTCTTCTTTGAAATACTCGTAAAAGCGCTGAGGTAAAACACATTTAAACTCCTCTGTTTCTAACACTATACGTTCACCATACTTCGTATTGATTACTGTGACATTAATAACTTTATATTTTTTCGATATCTCTAGGTCACATGCATTTTTATAGAGTTTGCAATAGGTGCTTTGGTTTAACCAAACAATCTATTTTTAGAAATTATAACTCGACCAGAACAATGGATCGCCTTTGTTCTTTTATCAGAGGTGTGACCTTGAAAATTATAAGCAATGACCTTGAAGCGTCGGCTTGAACAATGGATCGCTTTTGTTCTTGAAAATTGATTTCTCAGAATTGAGGTGGGGGGTATCTAGGTAACAATCTATTTTTATAACTCGACCAGAACAATGAATCGTCTTTGTCCTTTTCTCAGAGGTGTGACCTTGAAATAGGGGGGAAACGGCTACCTGTGTTGCGAAACAGCTATCTGTTTTGGGAAACGGCTACCTGTTTTTAGGAAACGGCTACCTGTTTTGGGAAACGTCTATGTGTATTTGGGGAACCGAACCACTTGAGGTCACGTTGGGGAAGCGTGACCAAAGTAAACTTCCAAGAATTGCTTGATGACCTTGAAACATGCTTAGCATAGACAACAATGATACCTCAGGGCTTGCTTAGGTTTGTAATAGGTCTCGAACAATGTCTCAAAGTAAAAGGATCTCAGACCTGGTATGAAGGCTTTAAGGAAAGCTGAATGTATGGCAAGTATACAATATAATGAAGTGATGAAAATACCTATTAGGAAACATGATGATGTGTTGTGGACCACATTAAACGAAAATCAGTTGAAGGAAATTGAATGTGAGAACCAAATAATAAATAAAATAGATATGATCCAGCAAAAGATATTACAAAATGTTAAGTGACAGTATATTAAACTTCCCATAATATGTATATTTATTATTTATAAAAAATATTTTACTTGTTACTGACCTTGAAGCATCAGTCTGAACAATGGATCGCCTTTTCTCTTGAAAGTTGATTTCTCAGAATTGAGGTGGGTGGGGGGCAGCAGATAACAATCTATTTTTAGAAGCTATGACGCAACAATGAATCGCCTTTGTTCTTTTATCAGAGGTGTGACCTTAAAAATTATAAGCATAGACCTTGAAGCGTCGGCTTGAACAATGGATCGCCTTTGTTCTTGAAAATTGGTTTCCTAGTATTGAGGTGTAATTAGATAACAATCTATTTTTAGGAATCATGACAGAACAATGAATCGCTTTTGTTCTTTTCTCATAGGTGTGCCTTGAAATGGGGGGTAACGGTTACCTGTGTTGCGAAACAGCTATCTGTTTTGGGAAACAGATCCCCTGTTTTAGGAAACGGCTACCTGTTTTTAGGAAACGGCTACCTGTTTTGGGGAACGGAACCACTTGAGGGAACTTTGTTGGGGTACGTAACCATAGTAAACTTCCAAGCATTGCTTGATGACCTTAAAACATGCTTAGACAACAATGATTGAGACAGAGGTCAATGAACTTCCTGGGGGGCGTGACCAATTAACACTCAGCCAGAGAATTGATTGGTGACCATGGCCTTGAAGACTAGGGCCTTTAGTTTTAGGCAATGTGATGACCTTGGAAACCACGTACTTAGACGTAGAGAAATAGATGCAGGTAATGTGTGGGATAACCTCCAATTGACGTGGGCAATCTGCTTCAATGACCATGAAAAACAATCTAGTAACTTTTCTAGTGACTTTTTCATATCTAGTTACTTCAATGGCCTTGAGGAGACTTTGAATGACACGTGCGAGCATGACCTTGAAGCAATGTAACCTTGAAGAGATTAAGCAGGGTTACCAACCTTTCCTACCACGTGACCTTGAAGCGGTGACCTTGAAGAGGCTCAGCAGCGTTATCAACCTCTCCTACCACGTGGCCTTGAAGCGGTGACCTTGAAACAGGCAATGTTACCAACCTAGAAAACTAGTGACTTGTGGTGACTTTTTCCAAATCTGGTGACAAAAGTGGATGCTATACTACTATTATTCGCAATAATTTGAGCGACATTTCAATTTATTTATATACAATATGTTCCAAAAACATTAATACATTAGATAATATTAAATGGCTTTCTTCACAAAAGTGTACAAGTGCACATTTGAACCACAAGGGTGAGTTCAGAAACATTGACAATTTTGTAAAAATATATAAATATAGATGCAATACAAATGTTGCAAGGTAAACAAATCCATTTGATACTTTTTTAATTATTTTGAGAAAATCAATTTAAACGTTGTCTGTCAAATAAAATAAGTGTTTTTTAAATGCTTCAAGACTCAGCTGCTTTCTGAAAAAAGGAACTGAATTATACAGACTAGCAACATAAAATTAAAACTGTGTTCAAATAAAGAGGTGCGGTGTATAGGTGAAGTAAAAATGCCTTTAAATCTTAAATTTAAACTGTGTACATGTGTTCGAAATACAATTTTTTAAATAAATATAGTGGAGTTTTAAAAATAATGATTTTATTAAGCAGAAGCTGTTTGTTTTCCATATTTAGCTATTTAATGTTATACTATTTATGAGAAACTTTGTTAAAAAGTCTAATACCACATTTGTCATTTTTTATTTCTTTTACTGCAGCAACGAGTAATACAAGCCCATAAACCGTATCGCAATAGCCAAATTTAGAAAGAACTATGGAGCAGAGAGCATTTGCTTGATTTCACGGTTGAGTATGTATCTTTGAGGATATAGGACCTTTAGATTCATATATACTGAGCTAAAAAATGTACCTATGCAGTATTTATGTATGTTGTACGTATGCATCAATTTCGTTGGGAAACGGTGGGTGCGTGTGTGGGTTTGTGTGTCTGTGTGCGTGCGTGCGCGCGTGTGTGTGTGTGAACTAAAGAAGAGGTATAGACGAATTTTGTAAAGAAAATTTAATTTTACATAAATGTTCTGTATAAAGTTTTTTAATGTAAAGCGAAATAAATGTGAAAATTAAATAAATATGATGCTAAAGCTGTATTATCGATATTTTTATAGACGCGGGCAGCGCTGAAATTCTTTTTTACGACATGTATTCATGTCTATGATTCTCTATCTGACATACAGTTTTAAACGTCATTCTAACATAGATTATTGTTTTTGTTTTCACAATGTTGCCTGTTTTCGAACGTAGTTATCCTAAAAAATTTGAAATCAAAATTTTTTTCTGTTAATTTAAGTTAGCATCTTGATGTCTATTAACCTGTGTCTGTCATTAAGTTTTAAACGTCTGTTTCACATAGATTATTGTTTTTTCGTTTACAATGTTGCCTATTTTGGGAATGAACTTATAAAAGAGGTTGCATATTTATCCTTAAAAAAATGTTATTAAAATTATTTCATTTCTTTTAATTTCCATGTTGTAGGTGAGGAGGTCGTGTGGTGTTCCACACCAGATCTTTTAATTTTGACAAACGATTTGTACTTAGCGATCTTAAAAACCCCCAATATCCTATTTTCAAATCGGATTATAAATTAGAACATGCACAATTTTGGATCCTAAAACGGTACGCCACTGTTTCTTTTTAATTTTCAAATTATATAAAAAAGCATTAAGTAGTTTGTTTATTTAATTGTGTAATTTTTTTAAATTTGAAGCAATGACTTTTTTTAACCTTCTAAGCCCATAAAAATGCCGACCACTGGTTGGATTTTGTTCATTAACGAGCTTGACCTAGATTTTGTAGCAAAGATATCGCACGCGCACACATGCACGCACGGACGCACACACGTACACGCACGCACCCGCGCAAACACACGCACGCACACACACACAACACCCACACACACGCGCACACACACACACACACACAAACACGCACGCACACACAAACATGCACACACACGCATGCGCGCACACACACACACACGCGCGCGCGCATGCACATACGCACGCGTACACACACGGTAATTTTTTTTTAATTTGTTTTTTAAACCGATTATATGCGTTCTCTTTGTACGTGTATGTGAGAAACTAATAATTAGGAAATTTTATGTGATACAGGTGGTAGTATTGTTAATAAGAATAAGACCGAATATTCCATGGAATAAGAATTATATTGTAAGCTTCTCATGTTAGTTTCTACCATAACTCTATTTCTACTTAATTTTATCAAACAAGAAAGAAATTCGGAATGTCGGAACCGGACGATAATACTATTATTAAACTCGAACCTGAAACTGAAACTCAAATCAATTTGTTTTTTACTCAGCAACATGTTATGTTAAATAGTGATCTGATCAAAGCAGAAATACATTTTGATCCTAATAGTATCATAATTAAGAAGGAATGTGAAGAAACAGCAAATTGTAAAGAGGAAGACAAAACATGTTTAGTCAATGATATTGGAAGTGATACAGTGGAAGTTAAGGAAGTAAGTTATTTGAAGAATAATTTTAACTGTGAACAATACGATTATTCAACAAAAGTGAAACGGAATTTAAGGGACCATCTTGTAAGGCACAGTGCTAGTTATGCTATATACAACTGTGACCAATGCGATTATTCAACAAAGGTAAAACAAAATTTAAGGTATCATCTTATAAAGCACAATTCAAGTAATGCTAAATACAAATGTGATCATTGTGATTATGTAACAAATTATCGATCTCCTTTTGTTAGGCACAGTGCTATACATAATTCAAATGATGATTACCAATGTAACCAATGTGGTTATTCTACAAAAGTAAAACATTATTTAATGCAACATCTTGCAAAGCATAATTTAAGTGGTGCTATATACCAATGTGACCATTGCGATTATTCAACAAAAGTTAAACAATATTTAAGGTATCACCTTGTCAAGCACAGTGCAAGTATAACTATATACAAATGTGACCAATGCAATTATTCAACAAAAGTGAAACGGTATTTAAGCAAACACCTTGTAAGGCACAGTTCAAGTGATGCTAAATACAAATGTGACCAATGTGTATATTCTACCAAAGTCAAACAATATTTAAGGTATCACCTTGTAAGGCATAATTCAAGTGACGCTAAATACAAATGTGACTATTGTAGTTACGTAACAAATTATAGATCTCATTTTGTTAGACACAGTGCAATACATAATTCAACTAATTGATTGTCAATGCAGTTATTCTACATGAGTGAAACATTATTGAAACATATTGTACAGTGCAATTCATGTGATGCTATATAGATATGACATCTTGTAAAGTACAATTCACGAGGTACTATATATGTGACCAATGTGATTTTTTTATCAAAATTAATACAATATGGATGTATAAACCTTGTAAAACACCATTGGTGTTAAATACAAATAATCTGTATTGACTATATAAGATGGCAACCACTCCACAGATATTGTTAGTAGGTGTCAAACTCATTGTATTCACTACATTTATAGTACCTATCTGCTAATTAGCTAAGTGAAGATTTAGTGTATAATTTAGTATTTTAGTGGATAACTAAACTTTGTACATTCAGTTCATTATGTGTTTATGTTTGTTTATTTTACACCAATTAACCTTTACTTATTACACAGTCGCTGATATGTATGGGAACGGTTGATTATTGGAAAAAGTTAAATACAAAAGTTTTAGGGTTTTAAAATGTCTATTAGCCAGTAATAATTTCAATTTTACATTTTTACATTTTAAGTCGTTGCACATTAAAGATGAATTTTGTTAAATGGAACCCCCTGTATATTATTGGATGTTTCAATTTTTCATTCAATTC
The DNA here is from genome assembly GCA_036346205.1 of Vesta saturnalis. NCBI lineage: Eukaryota > Metazoa > Arthropoda > Insecta > Coleoptera > Lampyridae > Vesta > Vesta saturnalis. The sequence continues at coordinate 2,836,231 of JARFJB010002320.1, forward strand.
TAAGCAATAATAGTAATACACGTAATGTACCTAAATTCAACCGTTTCCAAGTTATTGAGTTTTGATTTTGAAACGTTACAACAAAAATCATTAAATTTCAGTATCATTTTAATATAACTTGTAAATGATAACTTGCCATCATTTAAAAAAATTCAACTTTGATCAGTGCCGTCTTATGCATTGTACGGGCCCTAGGCCATGAACATTTAACGGGCCCCATCCCCCTTCCAGAAATGAAGTCAAATTAAAAAAAAATGCAACAAAAGCCTTTTTAAGCTTGGTTATTCGTTGCTGCTATATTTAATTTTGCTAAAATTACATTTTAAGTAGGTTGTAGGTACATAAATTCTATAATGCCGAATGCGAGTTCGTTTGAAATATAAATTTCCTGATAAATTTAGAATGTTATTAAAGATTTACAATGTTCTTTAGATTATAAAAAATAAACAAAAAAATTTTTCTTTATTTATTTACGGTAAAGGTAAACTGGTAAACACCTTTTTATACATAAGCAATAAATATAATATTGTACCTTATAAACCTTATTATATCACAAAAAAACAATATAAACTGAATTAAACACTAAACGGTTCAAAAAAATTCTTATAGTTTTTATTTTTTGTCAGCATAAATCGACATTATACAAAAAGGCACAATGAAAGTGCCAATACAAATATATATCTATATAAAAACCTAAACATTAAATATTTACTTTTCTGCATTTTACCGAAGCAAATTCATCGATGATGTCGTTACAGTCTAATTTTTGCACACTATCGCTTTCACTGTAAAGCAAAGATAATGCCGACAACTTTTGTTGAGCTAAACTGCTCCGTAAATAATTTTTGACCCTTTTGAGGGCAGAAAAGCTTCTTTCGCCGCTAGCATTGCTAATTGGCATCGTGAGAAATATTTTTAATAAAATATCTATGTTCGGAAATGTACTAGATATATTATTTTCTCTTATTAATTTAAACATTTCATTTATATTTGTTTTTTTCATTGATTTGGCTAAATATAGAAAATGTCTCATTTCATCGTCTATATCTATTACCGAAATATCTGTTTTGTAAATTAACTTTAGTTCATTTAATTCAACGTCATTGTTCAAATACGAATCATTTTCAAAAAAGCATTGAAAATTTTTGTATATTTTTCTGTGCGATTCCGAACGTATTTGTATTTGACTAATGATCGTATCACAAATAACAAAAAATATTTTTATACGAAAATGATCTCGTTCTTTTAAATATACGTCTTCTCCTGTACCTTCATCGTAAAATGTTTTTCTTTTGATTGACCTTTTTGTAGTATTAGTATTGTATTCTTTATTATCTGCGAATAATAAAGCCTCTTTTTCGCATTCGTCGAAACTATTTCTTAAATTATTTATAAATTTTTCTAACGCAGAATATATATCTTGTGTAATATTTAAAGTGGCACTAGGATCTTGAAATGACAAAGATGATGCATTAAAACGAGCTAAAATTTTATCCCATATTACAATAAATATGGCGAACTCAAGTGAATTCATTTTATGTACCAAATTCTTTGCTTCTATTTGCGCAATTTTTTTTTGTGAATGATCATTAGACAAATTACTAAGAGCTTTTTTAATTTTCACAAAACCTGTTTTAAGGGTTCGTATAGCGTCATGTCGGGATGACCATCTTGTAGTTGATAATTTTTTGACTGTTAAATGAGATGTATTTTCAAAACTTTTTTCTAAGACAGCCCAACGATGTGTAGATGCAGACAAAAAAACATATATATTTTCAATCAGATCAAAAAAAATTTTTGATTCCAAGCAACATTCGGCTGCACTGTTACCTATTAAATTAAGCGTATGACTTGAACAAGGGATGTATTCTGCAGCAGAACTATGTTGTTTGATCCTACTTTGTAGTCCTTGGTACTCGCCCGACATATTTGCAGCATTATCATAACTTTGCCCCCTGCAATACTTCAAGTCCAATCCCAAAGATTCTATTTTTTCAACGATCACAGTTTCGAAATTTTTACCAGTGTGCGAAAAAATTGGAATGAACTCCAGGAATCTTTCTACAATATCACCACTTGGAACTAAATATCTTATAATGAGTGTTAATTGATCAACGTGAGATATATCAGGAGTAGAATCAACAATGAGTGAAAAATACTTCGCCTGCTTTATTTCATTGATGAATACTGTCCTCAGTTTATTGCACATAAGAATTATAAATTCATCGCATATTGTAGCTGAAAGATAACTGATTTTTCCCTTTCCAGGATTACCATATTTTTCAAGATGCTTTGCAATAAAAGGTGTCAGGTTGCGATGACGCACCCTGTATGTAGGATGTTATAATGACGTGTATGACGTGTTTTGAGTGCGAGTGTATTGAGTTTGAACGAAAAAAAAAATTTTGTGTGTGTATGCATAATGTATGTGGGTGTATGATACGCCACTGTAAATTTAGGAGAAATATAATTCAGTATGTAGATACGCGTATTTGAATGTTATAGAGACTTTAGTGTTGGAATAATTAGATTCTGATGAATGTAAATGTGAAAAGAAGTTTGTCGATGGGACGATAATGTATGCTTCTGTATTGCTACTGTTTTGCTGCTGTAAAGAATGGAATGTTGGAAGATAAATGAGTAATTTTGGTCAGAAAATGTGAAGAATAAGTGTAGAACGTTTTAGAAAATATGTAGAGAAAGATTGGGTATGTTTAAGTGTTAATTTCAGAAAGTTTTCGTAATGTTGTGCAATTGTTTTGAGAATACGTGTATGTATATGGAATTTGAGACCTTAGACGGTGCTTATTTTTGCAAATGTTGCGGAACGAGATCAAGCGCAGGTTGGAGATAACTGTTAAAAGTTGTGTAATGGTCCAGAGTGGCTACTGAATGAATGTGGTGACGAAAAATGATTTCTTCATGAAGTAATTGTAAAATTTGTAAGTAAGAACAAACATGGCGATGTATTATAATTACACGCGTGCTTGTACAGATGGCAGTATCTATTGGAACTATGGAATTTTGAATGAATACTATTGGAGAATATAACGCGGAAGGAAGACATGTTTAAAGATGGATGACTGAAGTTATAAATAGGAAAGTCAGGGATGGACGGGTTGTTGGTTGTTGGTTTTGGTGAGAGACGCGCGCGAGGTAGTGTGGTTTAGAATGTGTTAAGTCGGAGTTATATTTGTGAATAATATTGAAGCAGTCATTGTTTAAACAACTGCGTTACCCGAAAGGGGATGAATCGTATAAGACATTCATAAATAAAACGATAATTAAAATTGAAGTTGAAGATAAAATTAGTTTGTGTTTTTCTTTAAGAAAATAATAAGTGCGTAAGCAGATTTATAAAAAGTTAACAGTTGTAACGTTAGTAGCGTCAAGGTTAGCGCGTGTTCTTGTACCGACATTCAGTTAAAAGTATTTATGAGACCACCTGTTAAGTGAACGAAGTGTTCGTTGTATATTAAGTCAATGTTTAAGTAACGTTACATGACATTGAAAGTTTATTTGTATAAGGGTTGTGAGAAATTCTAAGAGGCAACCAAAGGTTTACCGTTATTACATGTTTGTGGGAGTAATAACCTCGCATAGTGAACTAATCGCGAGTGCACAGAAAGGAATAAGTGTTTGTGGAATTGTGAAGCTTTTGTAATGTGCTTCATGCAATTTTAAGGAGTACCAATGGACTACAAATAATTGATTTACGGAAGAAAGAAAAAAGAAAATCCAAGGATTTATGGACAATTTTAAGTAAGAAATTAGATTTAGGAATTTTATGAACTCATTTAAGCCCGATTATCTTTTTGGTTAGTTTACTTGCGTATGGTCGTTTAAATTATTAAATAGTTTTGAAAGGAAGAGATAATCGTTCTTCAGTCTTATTATATGGTTTGTTTAGTAGTAAGAATGCAAAGTGATATTTGGTGGTTTAACTTCAACCACGCTGATGTAATTTATGTAAATATTTGTGTTTTTGTTTTACTTTGTACAGGACAATATATGTATTTACCGTTGATTGTTATTCTGTTGTTTATTTAGCCAGGTATGAAACACAGTTGTAACATTTACTTAATTGGTGATCTTGTTTTGACAATTTTAAAAGTAAGCTTTGCATATTTTTGGATTTTAAGATCAATGAACAACCTGAAAGGATATATTAGCCAGGTTGATTGCAAAATTTTCATGTTAGTTTCATTAACGCAATGCACAATTAACGGATCAGCTGTTAGTTTAAATTTCATTAAGTATAATAAAAGTTTCAGTTTTGAAACCTTAAATGTTTACGAATGTCAATACGATTCAGAAGTGTTATAAAAAAAGAAGTAAATTAAATTTAAAAGATATCGTTCATGTTAAGAATTTTAAAAATTAATTACCGTTCATTGAATGAATTTGAGTGATAAATTTTATTTTGGAAGTTTTGGTATACGAGGTGTATTCAAAAAGTTTTTAATAACCTGGGTAGTACTAAATTTATTTGAGTTTGAGTTGAATTGTTTTGGGACGAGTGTTTGTTTTAGAACCTCGTGTAAGAGTTTACTGAGTAAGCACAATCCTACTTTCCACAATCAAGTAGGGTTAATTAACATCCAGCTTAAGACAATTATATTAGCAAAGTTTCGATTGTGGTGGCGCCTAGAGACATATTTTCCCGGACTGAGCTGTTTGAATGTAGGTGTAAGGTGTTTGAGCATATTAATCATTCATTTTACTTATTATTTCGACCACGCCCATCTCCCTGTTAGCTGGCTTGGCAACCCGCTTACATTAGTAAGCCTGCACGACGCCTAGTGCGGTTTGGACGTGTAACAAAGGGTCAAACTCACTAAGGTATTCCAGAGATCCTAAATAGTTGCCATTATGTTTAGAAAATATGTGTTCATGGTCACCTCGGAATGCTAACCCATGTCTTGATAGGTATTTAATTGTTGATACTATGCGTTTTAATACATCACGCCAAGATTTTTTCTGATTTTCGTATGTAATTAAAATGCTGGTATCAATTTTACCTTCAATTCGAGACCGGATAACAAATGTGCACGTTGAAGTCATGTGCTCTTTGGAATGTTCGTGTTCTGATATGCGAACATGTACATTTTTCCAGTCATCAAATCCGTCTGTTAAACTATTAGCCGTTTTTCCAAAAAGTTTGCATACATAACAATATAATTTTTGAGATGTTGATGAATAAATCAACCAATCTCTATTCACTATATCTTTGTTTATTAATTGCCGTTTAAATACCGAGTCATGAATTTGCCGGTATCGAGTAGTATCACCTTCTTTGCATAATTTCCGTGAAGTATCCAAATTTCCAATAATTTGGTTAGGAGGATTTTGTATAAAATACTCTTGCATGTCATTTGTAATTTTCGAAGGCCAGTGTGCTATGTCTTTGGAATACGGTAAAATATTTGCTTCAGTTACATTTGCAGTATGTACATCTACATCAGGTAACTCGTCTGAAAATGCTTCTTCATTGACTTGTTTATTTATTTGCTTATTGATATTTTCATCATTACAAATCTCACTATTATCAATTTCCATGTCTAAATGTTCTGTTGTTTCGCTCGATGTACTTGCTGTTGGTGAAAGTATGAATGTTTTCATAAAATTGTGTTGTTTTTTGTTGTCTAATTCTTTTTTTAACTTTAACTTCTTCTTTTCCCAACCTGATTTGTGTTTATAAGACATTTTTGTGGGATTTTCTATTCTATAACAATGAAAATGAATAATTAAAATATTTAATTTTTAATGTCGTGTTAATAAATGCGACTGTGATAATCGTATGTCGACACCTTATATAATATTCTGACATTCCCCATTTTGACGTTTTGTTTTGATTGTTGGGTTAATTTTTCTTTTATACGTTTTACTTCTCATATTAGATAAAAAACATTTTTTTTTCAAAACTACATTACCGATAAACGTTGTAGAAACAGGTAAATATAATTTTGTATATACAGATATGTGAATTTTAAATATAAATATCATTTGTTTCTGAGATTAAGATGCTTCGTAATAATCATAATCTAAAGTTACATGCTCAGCAAGTAATTATGAATGTTCTTCATTATTTTGATGACTTGGATAAAATTACTTTATACTTTATTGTATGATACAACTGACATACACAATGTTTTAAGCAATACTTTGAGGTATCAAGTTACTAATAACTAGTCTGATTTTTATGCGCATTACGCCATTACTCACGAACTGCATATTCCTCATTCAAGAAATAAATAAATTAATCAATGTTGCTTTACCTGAAATCCGGTGGGCTCTTCCCAAGTATGATGATTGGATTAAGATCAATAGGTACACGGTTTTATAGAGAACGTAGATTCTAAAACTGAACTGTGCTCTAAATACAGTATTATATCATGTAGAATAAACAGACTTTTCCCCATGCTAATCGTGGGAACAAGTGGAACAAGCAACGAGACGAATGGTTTAAAAATAAACATTATTTAAGGGTAATCCCCGTCACACATAAATACGTTATCAATCCTCTGACGCCTTGACGGCGGCGCGGCGCACAAGATGTAAATAATGCAGGCATCATAAATAAAGCAGAATAATGTTTTAATTTTGTTTATATAAAATTATAAATATTGACTTTTTTATGATTATGAGAATCTGTGTGTACTTATACAATACTCGCTGCGTTCGGAGTCGGTCCCAACAAAAAATTAGTGCAAGACGTTTAACTTTTCAAAATAAAATTAAGACAGGTGACCGGGCCTTTTGTATAAGCGGGCCCTAGGCCATGGCCTCGCTGGCCTAGGCGGAAAAACGGGCCTGACTTTGATGTGCCACGACTTTATGACCGATCCTGTGAACTTAAAATTATTGCTAGTCAATAGGCATTTAAAAACCCCAAAACTGTTGTATTTAACTTTTTCCAGTACCTCGTATATTTTACCCTATAATCGACCGTTCCCATACATATAAGCTACCCTGAATATATGTCGTGTTACTTTTTAAAGAATGCGTTACTAAACTGCTAGTCACTCGAACTTACACATAGTGATTTTTAGGCAAAATTTAAAGTTAAATATTTTCAATAGGAATGCGAATTTTTGAAGGCAGCTTGCAAATTTTAAGAGCTAGTTTTTTTCGTAGGACCATAGGTTTATTATATATGGGGTGATCAATGAAGTCATGCAAAAAATCAAAAAGTTTGTATGAGTGAAATTTCCGCAAAAACTTTTTTTGGTCGTTGCAATATGGTTCGTTACCTACTAAGGTAACATCAATATCTCTAGACGTTTTTGTCAGTTTTTGGATTAAGGCGCTTAGGCCTTGCACACACTACTCAACATAAGATTTGGGTAGCAAAATTTTTAAAATGCTATAACTTGACATTGCATTGACAGTTCTTGATGATTTTTGCGGATTTGGAATCTTTGTTTCACGTAGATTTTCTATGGTCTAAGCATTTTGTTTGAGGGTTGAAATTTACACATTATACCGAGTCGATAATAAACGAAAACGTAGGGTACGACGCCCTCTAAGGTTTGGCATTATTTAAGTTTTTGTAAAAATAAATTCCACCTCAAGTTGTTTTTATTTAATGTTCTTTTCACTGTTCTGTCTGTAACTCACACCCCACTTTGTTGTCTTAGAGTCATTCAGTTTTCTAGAGTTCTTTGTTCTATTCTGCATAGTTTCTCTCATTAACCCTGATGCACGGATATACTTTATAATCTCATACTTACGGATCATGGGTCCCGGGGACCCAAAACTAAAAAATAGTGGTTTCATAACTAAAACTAATGAATCAAGACAATAACATTTTGGGATACTAAAGTGTTTATATTTATGACATCTATACATACAAATACTGTTGAATAATAAAAAACAAATTTTTGATTCCCTTTAGCAAACACAGGACACGAAAATTAACATAATACCTAAAATAATATTATTAAAAAAAATATTATGTTCGACTTTAAACAAAATTTTTTCTACTTCCTATATTAAGTATTATAAAATATTATAATAATAAAAAATGTCTAAATTTATCCAAAACTACAAATGGTTTTCTAGGCTATCGAAAGTTTCATAATATAACTCTACTCGATACAATTATTGCAAATTTTATTCGCGCATTGCATGCAGATTGGTTTTTTGCATTTCTCGCATACTGTCTGGGTTTTTCTATCCGTTCTTGGCGGGCAAAAGTAACATCTTTTTCTCTTGGCTCGCTCTGGGGGACCGGTATTTCCTCTTTCGTGGCATCTCTCCTCTTGCAAAGTACCTAGTTCCTTTTTCATAGCAAACTGTAGGTCTTTTCTAATATTTGGGTTATTGTATTAGCTATTCATTATCAATAAAACCTCGTAGTTCTGTTTTAGATTCTTTATTAATAAAATAAGCCTTTTTTAATCTCTAACTTTATATCTCGATGCACGCATCTAGTGGTGCGTCTACCGTCAACAACAACTGCAGTGCTGCCAACAACAATGTGCGCAGACTTAACATAGAACATCTACAACATAGAACTTAACTACATAATATATAACACGCCCTCTTTTTTTTTTTTATGAATACTTGATGCTGATACAGATTTAACAAAAAAAAAAAAAATGTTTTAATTCAGAAGTTTCTAACCTTTTATAATCTGGCCAAAAAAATTACAAAGATTTATGCAACGTTCGTTTCCAACTCTGTTTGATAATCTTGTAGATATGTAGGAGGTTTTCTTATTCTTTGGGGGCGGCCTGAGATTATTGGTGATTCCCTGGTTAGATTGATAGAATCTTCTTCATCAGATATATTTGATGGTTCATTATTAGTTGTATCAAAAGATGAGTCCTCATAAATTAATTTGTTTTTGTAATCATCATCAGAGTCAAGATTTGTTTTATTTAGAAATCTACGATTTCTTCGGTATAACTTACCGTTACATTCAACTAGATAAGATCTATCATTAATAATTTTTTTAACAATTCCTTTCTTCCATCCTGCGTCTTCTTGAATAAGTACTTTATCATTTACCTCCAACTTCGATAGACTTCTGCATTTTTTATCAAAATATCTTTTCTGATCATCTTGTTTTTGTTGGAAAGTTTCTTTTAAATGACGTTTATCGATTAGTGTAGGTTCAAGATTGTTTTTCATCACCGGCAATTTACTTCTAATTTCTCTGTTTAGTAATAGCTGTGCTGGGGAGTATCCTAATTTAGGTAAAATAGTGTTCCTGTATTCCATTAAAGCTCCTAAAAATTCTGAATTATTTTCGGATTTTTTAAGCATCGTCTTTGCTATACCGACTGCTTTTTCAGCAAGTCCATTTGATTGACTGTTGTATGGGCTAGAGAATTCGAACATAAAATTCATCTCCTGAGAGAATTTTAAGAGAGTTTTACTGTTGTAAGGCACATTGTCGGCTACCACTTTATTTGGTATACCAAAACGTGAGAAATTTTCCAGAAAAAATAATTTTACCTCTTCTGCAGATTTATGTGGTATTTTTTTGACCTCTATCCAATTTGAATAAGAGTCTACCAGTACTATATAATATTTTTCACCGAATTCAAAAATGTCAGAGCTAACATATTGCCAGGCTCGATCAGGTATCTCTCTATTGAGTAGATGTTCTTTCGAATTTGACTTTCGATTTGTCTGGCATCTTTGGCATTTATAAATGTAAGTTTCAATATCCTGGACATTTTGTCCAATAGAAAATTTGTCTTGCTCTTAACTTTGATTTGGTAATGCCGAAATGTCCTTCATGGATAATTTTAAGCATTTCTGGTCTTAACTTTTTGGGGACAATTATTTTCTCATTATAAAACAATAGGTTATTAGATACAAAAAGGTTATTTCTTAGCTTGAAAAAATGTTTTAATTCAGAAGTTTCTAACCTTTTATAATCTGGCCAACCTAATTCAATAAAAACTAATAATTTTGACAATGTTTCATCATTTACAGTTTCATGTTGAAACTGTTTTTTTCTGTTTTCACTCATTTGCAAATTAGTATACAGTGTGTGAATGATATATGACATTTCAGGGTCATCTTCAACTTTTTCTAATAAGAAAGCCCTAGAAAGAGTATCAGCCACATACATTTCTTTTCCATGAAGATACGTTATATTAATATTATATTTCAAAAGTCTTAAAAGCATACGTTGCAGTCTGTTTGAAACTTTATCTAGATTTTTATGAAATATAGGAATTAAGGGTTTATGATCTGACTGTATGTTTACATCATAGCCGTAAATAAAGTTATGAAATTTCTCACAAGAAAATAGCACAGTGAGAAGCTCTTTTTCTATTTGTGCATATTTCTGTTCAGAATTCGTGAGTGCTCTGGATGCAAAGGCAACAGGGGCACCATCTTGCAATAAGCAGCATCCCAGTCCTTTAGTGGATGCATCAGTTTGTATAACAATTTGTGTTTTAGGATTAAATATTGCCAAGGTCGGTGCGCTTGAAATTATATTCTTTAGTATGCTGAAATCTCTGTCACAATCATTACTCCAATTGAAATCAACATTATTTTTTGTTAGTTGTCTAATATTATATGTTAGTTTTGAGAAATCAGGGATGTATTTGCTAAAGTACTTTAACAATCCTAAAACCCTCATTACTTCCTGCTTATTCGTAGGTCTTTCAAGATTTATAATGGCTGTTACATTAGATTTATGTGGAGACACACCGTCTTTGGATATAATCTGTCCTAAAAATTTGACTTCTACTACTTTATATTGTAACTTTAGAAAATTAAATTTAATATTATATTTTAAAGACCTGTCCAAAACTGATTTTAATGCAATATCATGTTCTTCTTCAGACTCCCCATAAATAATTATATCATCAAAGTAGATATCTACATTTGGGATATCACCAAACATCTCAAAATTTTTGGCCTGGAATATTTCTGGTGCCGAACATATCCCAAATGGAAGGCGATTGAACTTATAACGACCAAAGGGAGTATTGAAAGTGCACAAGTCTGAACTTGGCTCATCCAATTTTAACTGCCAGAATCCCTCCTTCATGTCTATAACTGTGAACAATTTTTTACCAGTTAGGCGAGATAAAATATCCTCTGCTGTGGGTATCATAAAATGCTCCCTCATAATAAACTTATTTTTGGATCTAAACATAATCTTAAAGATCCATCTGGTTTCTCTACTATCATTAAACTATTCACCCATGGGGTAGGATATGTTACCTTGCTTACAATGTCTTCAGATTCTAAATTATTTAAAGCCGTTTTTAATTTACTCATAAGTGATAAAGGGATTTTTCTCTTACATTGTACAACAGGTTTCGCATTTGAATTTAATGTAATTTTACACATACCAGGTATTTCACCTAAACCGTCAAATAAATGACCATACATTTTCCTTAATTCTACTTTTGTTGTGGGTAACATCTTATTTTTTTGAATTTCATGTATTCTTAATATAAGACCAAATTTAATACAATCTTTTAAACCTAGTAGTGGTTTACAACCAAAATTTACAATGATGAAGTTTACCTTTGATGATACATTTTTATACATACAGTTAAGTGATATTTGGCCTACCGGCTTTACTTTATTATTTCCAAACGAAATCAATGTTATTTGAGAGTTGTGCAACTCTCTTTTAATACCGATATTATTCAAAGCAGTCAATGGCAAAATACTAGTTTCTGCCCCTGTGTCAAGTTTAAAATTTACAAGCTTACCTTCAACTTTTATTCTTTCTGACCAGCTCGTCTCAGAACCAGCTGATCCAACTTCGTTTATAAAAATTTCACTAAAATCATCATTTACTTCCTTAACTTCCTCACATATTTCACTAATTTCCTCATCTATTTCCAATGTATTATGACCTTCTGGATCACTATGATCTTCTTGTCTTACTTCATCGATTCTCGTTCTGCACATCTTAGCGTAGTGGCCTCTCTTCTTACATTTTGCACAAGTCTTGTTATATGCAGGGCACTTTCCCTTTCATGGTCATAACCACAAAATTTACATTTATACTTTGTGTTTTTTACTAGATACACCTCTGTCCCACTTTGTTTATTTATAATTTTGGAATGTTCTTTACTTAACTCAATAGATTTACAGTACGATTGTACTTTTTCCAACTGTAAATCAGGTTCTCTTAATAGCCGTTCTTGAACTTCTTTATCATTTATACTCAAAACAAGTTTATCTCTTATCATTCTTGTTTCATATGATGAATTACAGTTAGTATTAGTACATTTAAACTCACATAATATATAACAGTTATAATATCTAAAAATAATACAAATAGGTAAAGTTGTTATAAAAATATTAATGGTTACCTCTTACCTGCGCCTTATATGTGGTTCTGTCAATCCTGAAGCTAATCCATCTACAAAATCAAATCTTAGCGTCTTAGAAGTGTCTGGGTAGGTCTGGTGCAAAACATAAGCGTTTACCGATGAAATGTTTACTAAAGCATAAAAAATATACATTGGCCAACGGTTCGTTTTCCTAGATGCTGAATAGACTAAACAAAGCTGATCTAGAGTATCTACTCCTCCTTTAGTTGTATTATAAAATGATATGATCTCTGGTTTTCCATTTTCATTGTCATAGGTTGCATCATGATGAAGAGAAGAAATCATTATTACAGATTTACCTTTCTTAGGCACATGGGAGAGCAGAGCTATATCTTTCGTAAACCCGTATAAGCTTGTTCCAATTAACCTCCTTCGGCCTGGCAGGAATTTGGGGGGAATCTCTTTTTTGTTCTTCCGAATGGTTCCTACAAATGTCAACTTTTCCTTTAATAATTTGTTTACGAGCTCCACCGAAGAGAACCAGTTGTCGGCTGTTACATTTCGACCGCTATTATGAACTGGTTTAGTTAGCCTGATAACTGATTGTGAAGGTACACTAAGCTTTCTTTCTTCTTCGGGCAGAGTTTTTCCATCTGTTCCTTTGCCGCTATATATATTGTACTGATATTTACCCCCCTTTGCCTTTATTATTAAGAATTTTAATTACTTTTAAAATAATCTAAGGTTAATTTATTTTTATTATTAAATTATAATTTATTTTTTTAATATCGGCTATCACTCTTAATATGGAAAATATATTCGTCGGTAGAACTATGAGACTCATCAACAGGGGATAGGGATCTAAATTTAGAAGAAACTCTACTCTTAAGATTGTAAAATAAATGATTATGAATTTTAATTATATTGATTGTTTTAATACAATAACCATAGTTAATATGATTAAAAAAAAATTGAGATGTCCTATTATTTCTATAAAGATTAATAACTGTGTTACACCCTGTACATAACAAAATTCTTTTAAAAATATACGTGGGCATGCGCTGTGAATACGCAACATATGATTTGACCACAACCAAAATGAAACTCGACATACAAGTAAGTATAACTACGTTTGAATGAACAAGAATATTAATATAAAACATTTACATTTATAGAACAAATAACATTCCCTTTGGACATGCATACCTGTTGTTGCACATCCAGATTATTACAAAGGATAAAAATTCTGAACATAACAAAAAAAAGTACCAATGTCAACAATAAAGTACTCACATATAAAATCCTCCTTTTGTAGGTTACTGCTATTGAAGTTGGTTGAAGACAACAGCTCCTGCGAACTGCAACTCTGCTCTGCAATCTTCCAATTTTCTTTTAAATGAACAGCTTATTCACTTGGTAAGTTTCACTAATGTTATTAGAATCTTGACGAAACTTTATTTTTAGGCTCATCACTTCTTTATAATTAACTTCAAATTAAATTTTGTAAAGCATGGATCGTTGAAGGTTGTTGTAAATTAAACACACTTTTGGTAAACAAGGTGTATAATGATAAAAGCACGAAGACAACACAATTAAATATCCATGGCAACATACACAATAATAATTTAAAAATGAACAAAGTCGAACTGCGGAAATATTTTTATAACTTGTCGAAAACTTCCGATGAAATTTAAAAAGGTAAACTAACCTTAATTTAATTATATTCCGACAAAAGACTATCAACTGTTTCGTTAACACTTCCGATACTAAATCGCACTTTGTTAAATTACCGAAGTGACGTTAATTTGTTTTTAAAATTTATTTTCAAAAAAATTTTGCAACAGCTTACTTTGACAAGTTGTTGCAAAAGATGAAAATCAAGAGAGTTTGTGAAGCTAAGGCACTTGCTTATATATGTTTTTGCTCGACAACCAAATCATCGAATGTTTTCATTAGTTACGGAGAATATTTCTTGAAATCTGATTGGCTACAATAATTTTCACATTACGATAATTCTTTGAAGCCCTATAACTTTCACCCCGTTTAACATTTCTTAAATCCGAAAACATTTCCATAATCTACACAATTTTATCTAAATTTTGAAACCAAACATGAACTAATTCCTATACTTAATAACTACGTTAATTTTCACACTTATTTATGCAATTTAAACTAATTCTATGAATTTTTCAGGCCTGGAAACTACCTCTACATGAATAGGGGATACTACTACACCCAAATATCCATCTTAAACATGCCTACGGCCAATTTGAGAGGAAAATTATTTAAATTCTACCAATACTCTTAAAAACTAAAATTAACAAAAATGGACATAAATATAAGGAATTATAACATAAAATTGAGGCTACCTCACTATTTTTGCCTCTAGTAATTTATTTTATATAAATTGTCTCAATTTAAAATACTTTTTACAAAAATCTTTATGCGAGGAGAAAACATAACCTCATTTTGTTTTTAAAATTTTAATGTTAAATTTCACACTTTTAAACACAATAACTGTTAATGTAAGTGTTTAAACTTAATGTTCAAGTCACAAATTAATTTAATTTACCACTTTCGTAGGTTCAATAGTTCTTTTACGACTAGTGTCGGAATGTTGTCAATCACTAGTTTAATGGCATAAAATTGTTGATTACACACAATAATCCCAGAACTGCTGCATGATTCAAGTTTTATAGTTACTCACTAATGTGCTTATTCTGTTTTTTCTTAATTTTTGCACTAATATGAGTTTAACGCGGTATTACGAATGTTTTTCACTAATCTTGGCTGCGTACATGTTAACTGCGACATTGATACCAGCCTAAATCTAGTTTTAACATTATTTCTGTCAACCACAACCTGTATTACATGTCGTCGGGGAATATTGTTTTAAAATAAACTTACAAAACTAAATGAAACTTTGAATTAACTCATAAACGAAAACAAACATACCCTATACTTCTATGTACTGTGCTGTCGATTACTTATATTAACATTATTTAAATTATATTAACAAATATTTAACTTTTATAAACATCTCAATGTTTATTAATCATTCTTATCTAGAATTATTTAATGAAATGTACCATTTTGTACTAACTAAAGTAATATTTTACTATTCAAATTACATAGCTACTTGCACGTAATTTGAATCATCTCAATATATATATATATATATATATATATATATATATATAACCGTTATAAAAATAACTATTTCGTGCCTCTGTCAACGCCATAATCTTTAATCCATACTTGTTTGGTTTGTTCGGTATGTAAACCTTGAAACTGCACCTTCCTCTGAAGCCAACCAGCATTTCGTCGACGCAAGTGTTTTCACCTACAGTGTAGCACTTTTGACAGTTTTCCACGAATAATTGAAATATATCAGAGAAGGCTGCTAAGGGACCATCGATTTTTCTGGCTTCCCTAGTATCTTTGTCGTCGAAATGAAGACACACCGAAATGACGGAATATCTTGTTTCTGACATGGTGCATCGAAATATATCACGTCCCTTTCCGTTGGTTGCAAATAGGGAACGGATCTTTTCATGGTTTGACTTGTATATTGAAGAAATCAATTGCAATCCAATATAAGCCTTCAGCTCTATCATATCTATGGTACGAAATTCTACTTTATTTGTGTTTGCAAATTTTTGTTTATATAACAAAGTTTTATTATTGGTATGAATTAGGATTATATTCTACAATTCGTCTGTGAACAAAAAATTCCAGACTTCAACGCCACTAGGTTTATTTCCAAGTTGTTTAGCGAGCGCACGAAGCCCTGGTAAATGTCTTATTAGATTTGCTTTGCGAGCTCTAATTTTTACATTAGGCCCTTTCTTAGCCCACTTATACTTATTTTTTCCGTAATAGCTTCTAGAAATATTACCTTGATTATTTGTGGCATTTGTGTCCGTTGAACTACTACCACTATCTTGAAGTTCAGCTTCAGGTAAGGGATGATTTTCGTCATCTGAACTATATTCTTCTTCAGTATTGCACTCATGATCACTTTCAAGGGCAAAATTGTGATCTACTTGTTGGTCATCTGTATCACTGACGTCACTTTCAAGCTTATCCAACCATCTGTTAGCAATTTCATCAAAATTATCATCAGATGCTCTAATTCTTTGTTCTCTAGCCATTTTAGACTAACACGGATCGTGGGTTCCGGGGACCCGCACGTGAAATTTTCTTCTATATACCGAACGCGAAAAAAACGTCCGCACTCTAGAGCAATGGAACACCTACTAATAAGAGGCTATGCATGGCCTCACTAGTAACCCCCACCTACAATCAAAACCATTACAAATATTTCGATCGTTCGCGTCTCTGGGACCCTACATCCGTGCAGCAGGGTCAAAATTCTTTCGGTTCTTTGGTTTATTTTTTTTTGTATGTCCACCCCCATGCCCATAATTATGATCAGCAGTAGTTTCGACGCGACGGTTCAAATTATAAATTGTCTTTCGGCTAACATTGTAAATGTGCGCAATTTGCTCTTTTGACATTCCTTCGTTGAGAAGTCGAATGCAATTTTCCCTTTCTGCCGTGCTTAAACGCCTCATATTAATTAAAATTTACAAAATTATAACATTGAAATGTGTCAGATTATTTTTAAAATAATGTTAACAGTTTTTAATTCCATAGCAACAAATTTTTTTTCCAATGCCTACTTTGAAATTGACGCGTCGCGTAGAAATTACACCCGATCATAATTATGGGTATGGGGGTGGACAAAGAACTCTAGAAAACTGAATGACTCTTTAAGACAACGAAGTGGGGTGTGAGTTTCGGACAGAACAGTGAAAAGAACATTAAATAAAAACAACTTGAGGTGAGAATTTATTTTTACAAAAACTTAAATAATGCCAAACCTTAGAGGGCGTCGTACCCTACGTTTTTGTTTATTATCGACTCGGTATAATGTGTAAATTTCAACCCTTAAATAAAATGCTTAAACCACAGAAAATCTATGTGAAACAAGGATTCCAAATCCGCAAAAATCATCAAGAACCGTCAATGCAATGTCAAGTTATAGCATTTTAAAAATTTTGCTACCCAAATTTTATGTTGAGTAGTGCGTGCAAGGCCTAAGGGCCTTAATCCAAAAACTGACAAAAACGTCTAGAGATATTGATGTTACCTTAGTAATGAATCATATTGCA
This sequence comes from Vesta saturnalis, assembly GCA_036346205.1. Classification (NCBI taxonomy): domain Eukaryota; kingdom Metazoa; phylum Arthropoda; class Insecta; order Coleoptera; family Lampyridae; genus Vesta; species Vesta saturnalis. The sequence goes on from JARFJB010002320.1 coordinate 2,853,677, forward strand.
ACGACCAAAAATTTCACTCATACAAACTTTTTGATTTTTTGCATGACTTCATTGATCACCCCGTATATAATAAACCTATGGTCCTACGATAAATATACGTCATGCAACTTAATCCAAAAAAAATTAGCTCTTAAAATTGGCAGCCCGCGTTCAAACATTTGCATTCCTATTGAAAATATTTAACTTTAAATTTTGCCTAAAAATCACTATGTGTAAGTTCGAGTGACCAGCAGCTTATTTGTAGCATCTATAACATGGTACAATCTTATATTATGAAAATACGAAGCTTTTAGTTTTAATATAAAGAGGAATATATTATGAGTTTAAAATAAACCACTACTTTGGCCAAACGCTTATGCTCTGATTTTAAATAACATATTACTAACACTAAGTTTGTTGGTTAAGTGTTTACTGAAAAAAAATTTATGTTTATTAGGGTTTTCGTTGGTAGAATTGTTACAAACACATGCAACGCACATCCTTAGTTTAAAAATTGTACATTTATTTCTAAAGTACATTTCTGCAAGTTAAATGCCTTATTTTAAAGTTAAACAATACATGACAACATTAGTCTGCACTCTGCAGTGTCGTCTTCACCTGAGTATAACGACAGCATAGGTGAGGTGACGTCATATATATATATATATATATATATATATATATATATATATATATATATGTATCATTCTTATATTATTGATTAAAGATGTGTACAGCTTCTTCAATAATGAGGTGTTTTATAAAACCATTTATCAGTATTATGCTTGCCGCTGAATGTATGTATGGTAATTATGGTTTCCCCTTAAATCAATTTATTCAACTGTTCAATTTCGTCGAGGCGTTTACTTGTTACTGCAACCTGTTTTGAAGTAATTTGTTCAACCACTAACGTTTTTCGGAAGTATTACTGGAACTAGCTTTTCTTAAGTCAATTTGTTCAACCGTTGACGGTAGGTTGAACTAGAGGTTGGATAAAGCTTTATTCAATGAAATATAAATAACTTGTGGTTCACATTTATTTCTCTTAACTAATGGGGTGTCACGTGTTTAAATGGAAATCGGAGGAAAAAGGAAAGGGTTCTCTGCTCACCTACAGATAACATAGAAACTGTCTAGCTCAGAACGCTTCGGGCGGGGATTCCGGTTGTAAAAGTAGGCACCAGAAGCCGCTCTCCAGAATCGAACTCACCGTTACCTCGACTTCTGGGTAACGATGTCTAAAGAGGTGAATAGGAAATTAAGAAAAGGAAAGAAAAAAGGAGAAGAAAAAAAAATTGGTATTGTAACGCAAAAATGTAATTTGTAAAATATTTGAAATAAGGGTAGATATAGATTCAGCAACGAAATTAAAGGAAGCTACATATTTGTTTTTTATATACCATATATATATATATATATATATATATATATATATATATATATATATATATATATATATATATATATATATATATATATATATATTGTGGACCTGAACAGGCTAAATTTGGCCTATTATGCTAAAGCACTCAGGAACACTTAGGAAGATGGATAGAGGGATAATGAATTGCCAATAAATACCTATGAACAGCTACCTTAAATTTTCTCATATAATAAATGAGAGGAATACAGGAACTAGGGAGATCATTCCAGAGTTTAGAAGCCGTGTAGAAAAATGTGGATTGCGCCCCTTTGGTACGCAAGTGGAGATTTGGACTCCATACAGTATCCAGTCAGTATTACTGATGATGTGAATGAGCGCAATGATAGCCCGAGATGGTATCAAAGAATATAATTCAGCAGCACAATAGCCGTTGTAATAACGATAATACAAAGAAAGAACCAGAACCATCCTTCTTTACTCAAGGGACTGTATGTGAGAAGGTAAGGGCGGGCCATTTATAAGCCTAATCGCTCTCTTTTGAATACGATCAACGATATGGAGAGCATGAGCATATTGGGGAGCACTAACCCAGAGGTGAGAATTATATTCCAAATGAGGCCGAATTTTGGCCTTATACAGCAGAGGGAGTTGTCGAGAGGTAAAGTACTGTTTAGATATGTACAAAAAGCCTATTTTACGAGCAGCTGTTTTGGTAGCTGACAGAAGATAGTCAACCCATGAGAGATTTGACGATACAGTCATACCCAACAGATATATATATATATATATATATATATATATATATATATATATATATATATATATATATATAAGCGCGTTTTTCTTACATCAAACTGAAAAGAAAGTTAATATACAAACTTTAATTAATTTAAAACTTTCGGAAATGATAGATCTTTCATTACGTTGAAGCTGAAAGAAAAAAATGTATTACGCTAAAAAGCGTTTTAATAACCAAAACTTATATTTAATAATACACTTGCTGTGGTTTCACAACAAGTGAACAAGTTATTCAAAAATGGAAGGACGGTTCAGTTGCGCCAGATAACCGGCAACTGAACGTTCCCACCAAAGTTAAATATAAATGCAGTACAAGTACATAACAGTTAAAGAAATTATAGTTAAACTGCGAACAATTTAATTTAAAAAAAAGTCAATTTAGTTAATGAAACTAGTAAGCAGTTACTGCCGTGCGCAACTCGGCAATTAAACAGGTTTGTGCGCAGGTGACCTACTGTTATAAAATGGACGCTATCTTGACGTGAATATGGGTGTGGTTCACAGTTTACCAAATAGTATTAGGAATTTATAAGCAAACGTTATGATCACTTAAGTACAGATCAAACTAATAATTAAAAGATTTATGCAGCAACAGTAACTTCTAGAAGTGTGTAATTTCACCAACCGCGTTCACTTGAGGAAATTCAATAATCGTAAGTAAAGTATACTATAATTACATTAAGTGATTCAACGACTTTAATTTCTAGAGAGAAGCACGTCACTTAAACTCTTCTAGAGCAGAACTTCCAGTACGTACAGCGAGAATGTAGTAAATTTTTGTCCATGCAAAAAATAATAAAAGTTCTGACCTTATGTAGCGAAGCTAGTGTTACCCTATCGTTGGTATCGTAGTGAAGTTAGTGTAGACGAACCAAATCGGTGCAAAGGTATTCGTAGAACGTCCAATGAAAGGATGTAAATTTAAGTAAAGTTCCTGGTTACCAATATCGAACAGGCATGGTTTTAAATCCAATAGCAATACAACTTTTATAGCGGACACGTAGTCACAATTGCAGAAATACAGAAAATAAAGTTGTTAAATGCTAGAAGGAAAGGTACGTAAGTATTATATGAGGTGAAATTATAACTCCCTTTCTTTATGTTACCTTAATTTGACTCAAGACTAGCTCAATCGGATCTTAAATTAATACAAAGGGGTGAGGTTCGTTTACTTCTACTTGGGCCGATCACTGTACACACCGAATTATAGTCATATAAGGGTTTTTATCTTTTTTGGGATTTTTTAATGGTGTACTTTAAATTATACAATATACAATCTAAACGTTTCGATAACACTTACAGTTATCTTCGTCAGTAGTAATGTTTGTTTGTCATCTTTGAGGCAGTTTAACAATATTTAATTTTAATGACCTAGTTATTCTTTACTACAATTTTATAGTTGGCTTATACGTTTCTCAAACTGTTATATTAATAGCAGGCTTATGTTTATGTTTGAATTTTTCAAATTTGACAAAATTGTTTACTACATCTTTAACAATTTTTAACAAACATTACTACTGACGAAGATAACTGTAAGTGTTATCGAAACGTTTAGATTGTATAATTTAAAGTACACCATTAAAAAATCCCACAAAATATAAGTATTTTATTATGAGTGTTAATGGTGAAAGTTTACATTTTCATATTTCAGTCCTTTATGGGGAGGAAACTTATCGTTTTATCAGACAATTTGAAAAATTAAGGAAACGTAAAGCACAATTATTATCGTCACTCACTTTTTTATTACGATGCCGAGACCAAAAGATTATCCCAAAGTTTATCTATATTAAAAGAAATTTTAATAACAAGCAAGCGAATAATATTTACAGAAGAACTGAAAATGCTCTTCTACGTAATCAAATACATATTACCAGGAAGTTACTGGATAACACCGATAAAAATCTTTTATATTTACATTTAGAAATTTCATTTATTTTGAATAAAGAAGATTGGGATAAAATTGATTCTATAACGTTTAAATCTATGGAAATAAATTTTGACATCTCATGTCAACGTCAAAAAGAAAAATTTAATAAATTATACAAACAACAAAATAATAGACCATCTATTGATTGTAGAAAACAGTTATAAACCTTTCTGATAATGTTGTTTCAGATTATGCTATTGAAGCGCTTTCTAAAGGAGGAAATTTTGCGATAACACCAAGAGTAATACCTTTTGAAGATATAATTTCCAACATCGAAAACTCCATTAGATTATTACCTTTTGATGCTGCTAATGAAGTTAGCTATAACACCGTTAACATATTACGTAAAACAAAACCTTCAAAGAGCAACTTATCCTTTCGTCAACGACATGCTTTACTTGATCTTAAACGCAATGAAAGTATTATAATATTAAAATCAGATAAAGGTAATGCAACTGTTATATTAAATATGAACGATTATAACACTAAGATAGAACAATTGTTGGGACCAGAAACATCGTGAAATACCAAACGATCCAACAAAAAAGTTTCTTTTAAAAACTAAAGAGCTGATTAAATTATCAATATTCCCGAAGAAATAAAAAAGAAACTATCTAACTCTGAAGCTATTTCACCAAAACTATATGGTTTACCAAAAATTCATAAACCTAATATTCCTTTAAGGCCTATTGTTAGTGCAATTGGTTCTCCTACATATCACCTTGCAAAATATCTTACATTGTTATTACAACCTCATATAGGACAAACACCCCATTACATTAAAAATTCTGCCGACTTTGTTGAAAAAATGCATAGTTTCAAAATTGAAGAGGGTGATATAATGGTTAGTTTTGATGTTATTTCACTTTTTACAAAAGTACCTCTAAAAGAAACTATTGAATACATTGATCATCTTTTTCCAAAGGACATAACCATTCTTTTTCAGCACTGTCTTACTACAACTTATTTTCAGTGGAATAGTAAATTTTATGAACAGATTGAAGGTGTAGCAATGGGTAGTCCCCTTAGTCCTGTTATAGCTAATTTTTATATGGAAAAATTTGAAACATTAACGTTACAAAATACACCTAAAAAACCTTCAGTTTGGTATAGATATGTAGATGACACATTTGTTATTTGGAGACATGGAGAAGAAGCACTGCATGAGTTTTTGGTTTTTATAAATGGTATACATCCTAGTATTCAGTTTACCATGGAAAAAGAAACTAATGGAAGTTTACCATTTCTTGACATATCTAAAAATAATAATTCACTATCTTTTAAGGTTTACAGAAAGCCGACACACACTGATAGATACCTTCATAAATTATCCAACCACCATCCAATTAGTGTAATTAAATCTTTAGTAGATCGAGCAAAACGAATTTGTGACCCTGAATTTTTGAATGATGAATATAAATATTTAAGAAAATCCTTACAAGATAATGGATATTCACTTACAGATATTAATAATGTTATTACACCTTCTAGGCGTAACCTTAAAGAAAAACCAGTTCTTAATGTTGGTACTGCTTTTCTTCCTTTTATAGCTAATGTTACAAATAGAATTGAAAAAATCCTAATCAAACATGGCATTAGGACTATTTTTAAACCTACAAGAAAAATTAAAGAACATTTAAGATCACCTAAAGATGTGTCAAACCCTTTACCATCTTCCGGAGTGTATAAGTTATCTTGTTCATGTGGAAAAGTATACATCGGGACCACAAAACGTAGCTTTGATACAAGACGCCAAGAACATATGAGATTTTGTAGATTGGGTCAACCAGAGAGGTCTGCTGTGGCTGACCATGCCCTGAATAATCTAAATCATGACATTCAATTTGACAATATGAAAATATTGTCAAGACAAACCATTATTATGTTCGTTTGCAACGTGAAGCTATTGAAACATATAAACACCGAATAATTTTAATAGACAAGAAGAAAATCTCCGTTTAAATAGGTTTTGGCATCTTATAATTAAAAAGAGCATAATGATACACCTTGATTTTAATTTGTTTTCAACTTTTGGCATGTCTAGGTTTTTGCTGTGTTTTCCTAGACCTTGAAGCAAATGCTTTACCAATTATATGTTAAATTTCCACAGCACTATAATTTAACATAAGTAGTTGAAATTAAATTGAAATTAAAAATTACAAAGAACGTTCTGCATTGTGCTTTTCATTGTTAATAACACTTCCAATTATTGATAAAGATATCTCTTGGTTAGATTTAACCGGGTTATTTTTTGATGTAATGTTTGGATTTGTGAATGCTTCTATCATTTTAAAATTGAAGTTTTTCACAACTTTACACTTACATCATAACTCGATTAAATTTTGTTAAATATGTTTTTTGGCTGGCAAATTTCATTGTTAGCTTTCGTCGTAGAGAGTGTTCTGGTTTGTCATCTTTGAGGCAGTTTAACAATATTTAATTTTAATGACCTAGTTATTCTTTACTACAATTTTATAGTTGGCTTATGCGTTTCTCAAACTGTTATATTAATAGCAGGCTTATGTTTATGTTTGAATTTTTCAAATTTGACAAAATTGTTTACTACATCTTTAACAATTTTTAACAAACATTACTACTGACGAAGATAACTGCAAGTGTTATCGAAACGTTTAGATTGTATAATTTAAAGTACACCATTAAAAAATCCCAAAAAAGATAAGTATTTTATTATGAGTGTTAATGATGAAAGTTTACATTTTCATATATAAGGGTTTTATATTTATATTAACCAACTCCTTTTCACACTTTAATAATTTCACACTTAACCTACAAAAATCAATTTTATAATACTGAATATCTATGTACACTAATAAATAAGAGAAATCTTCAGAGGGACACCTGGTCTGGGTTTGTTTTGTACTTCAGTCCTCTTGCTACTAAATTCTGGGTCGTTTCTGTGAAAATAGAATTAATACTACCTTCAATTAACCTATTTGGGATTCGTATTTTTGTATATATAACAAAAATCCTAACTAAAATTACTTTTTAAAATTATATAAAAGTTTCAAGGCCGGACCTATAAACAGAAGCTGCACGAGTGCCTACGCACAGTTATCCTAACGGTATCGCAAGGTTGCTTGGAACGACAATGGGGTTAATGCTCGCGCTTGCTTGCTAGAGAGTCGACAAGAAAAATCAATACTTAGAGTATAATTTATGCACATGCTATTTTTGCATTCGAATGAAATAGATGATATTGGCCTGCTTTTATACAGAATTTTAAAGTGAATAGATGCAGTTTTCTACCTTTAATTTCTATGAAACGGACTTTTATATTTTATTAAATATAACTTGTACGGATTATTATTTCCAAACGAAGATTTCACGAAACTAATTAATATGTACAGCGTTCGTAACTAATAGTTTATATGAACTATATACAGGAGAATCTTAATTATGATGCAGTAAGATCTAGTCTAATTACATTTAGTAATTAGCGGAAATTGTATTAAAACCAGACATGATGGTTTTGCGAGTTCTTAAACTCTTTGGGATGAAATTAATACTTTCGTATTATATTTTGGGTGCGGGCAGCGGGCACGTTTAGTAACTCCTTGCGCTTCTGGGTTCGATTGCGTCAAAAATAGCTACCAGGGTGGCGATAGATCAGGGCTGTGTTCAATAATGACACTTATAAGGTGTTTTAAACTTTCCGAAACAATTTAGTTAGCAGATTTTCAGGTACGGGATAAACTAACTTGTTTTACAGGTACGGTAGACTTGCATAAGGGTTTCTACCTGAAGTCTGGGTTATCTCTATAAGCGATCAGGACGGAAGCGGTTTTCTTAAAGCAGGATTACTCCTTTAAGACGGATTTATCTCGACTTACGACCGGATATTGAAGCGCTTACTCACGTTTGGCGAGATTAGATATGAAACCCTCGAACATACACGCGGAGCGCCTTCATAGAACTTGGAGGATCACGATGTAATCTATAAGCGGAGTCTGGCAGTAATGTGATGGAAATGATCTTCAGGTGGCGTTGTCGAGGTATCTCGAGAAATGATGCACGACGGTATCAGATGAATAGTATGACAAACGTAAAGATCGACAGGTCGGCGGAACACAGTAATGAGACTAAGAGCGGCAGACGCGCGGTCAGAATTCCCTTTCTTCGGTAGCGTGTCACGGTTTTTATTGCGGATCCGCGGAAGGCGGGTACGGCTTCTAGTGATTAAGATCGGGCTGCGGTTGGTCGTTGTACAGCGGGGGCTCTGACGTAGAAAAACTTTCGATGTTTTTAAAATTAATGTGGGAGGGGATACAACATTCATTATTTGACGATTTTTGTAAAATTTGATTGAAACAGGATAATTAGCAAATAATTAAGACGCTGGCTCTTTACAAAATTAACATCAACTACCTCTAAGATTGTAGACACTAAAGTGGTACGAAATGCCTTCCGTTAGTCAATCGAAGGATCCGTAATTTGTTTATTGTTGTACGCTTTCAGTCGTTAACAAAGAAATTTATGAATTAATAGCAAGTAAAGAAGATCTACGGAATAGCTTACCCCTTTTTATTCTTATTCTTGTTACTGTCAAATTCCTTTAATTTATATCCGAAAAATCTTCGATTATAGAAATTTTAGAAGACTTCAAAAAGTTTCCATAGTGAAAATGGCTATCGACAAGAAGGATACGAGAAATGTAATACGTTTTTCAAAACGAAAAATTGTTAGAATAGGTTTCTTTGTTATCGATGGATATTGAATAAAATGCTATTGTGTTTGAATGTACTAACCTCGCCATCTAACGAGAGTTCAATAAGCTAACACAGTTATTTGTTATTCGGCAGATCTAAACTTTTGAGATTCGGACATTCGCCCATGGGTGGTGTAAATATGTACTTTAGTTCAATAAAAGTTTTTTTTTTTATTTACATTGCTTTATATAACATAAAATAAAGACACTGTTGTAATAAAAGGAATTCCAATACGGTGCAAGATCATTTAGTAAGTTTTCACATCGTGAGATATTCGTGCAGAAATATTTTTAGCACGTTACAGGGGTTTTTGAACAACAAATTATATAGCACACAGGTATTTAATTTATGTATAAATTTGGAATTTTGCAAGTATATAACCAAACCATTTTTATTGCTTTGTTTTAGAAGTCTATTTTGTAACTGCTAACAGGAGTGTTGGTAAAACCAAAACTCTGCCTACGGTACGTCGATGACACGTTCATTATATGGACACATGGAACGAAGAAATTGGCAGAGTTTGTGGAACATCTTACCTCCAGGCACCAGAGTATCAAATTTACAATGGAAGTGGAAGAAGGAAACAAACTGCTCTTTATAGATGTTTTGTTCTACAAGACATAATGTAGCACTTTGGAACGGACCGTGTACTTTAAAACTATACACACTAATCGTTACTTGAACGCCGAGTCTCATCATCATCCAGCGCAACTACAATTGGTGGCAAAAAGGCTGACAACAAGATTTAAGCGCCTATTAGTAGACAGAAATAACATCCATGAAGAAACAAATAACATCAAGACCAAACTTCTATAAAATGGTTTCTTCAGAAAGAACATAGTGAGAGGTGTGACATACAAGATAGGAAAACTGAAGAAACACAACATTGAGACCATCTTTACCACCAACAAGAAGATCGACAACATGCTCCAGAACCTGAACACGTAAATTCCACTCGAGGAGCAAGGATTGTGCGAAGTAGTATGTGGAGAGTGCACAAAAAGGTACATATGACAAAGTAACCAACGCAGAGAAGAAAGCTATAACGCGGTACTGAAAAATGTGGCCTCATTGGCCCAATATGTGCAGGAGACAGCACACAAAATAAACGTCGATAAGGTCAAGATGCTAGCCATCATCCAAAATAAAGCACACCGAATGTTTCGGCTTGCCATCAAAATGGACGAAAGACCGTTCAGCGTGAATACATGGGATGATACATAAAAGTTACCCAATAGCTGGAAGCCACTTCTAAAGAAGCACACAGGAGCTACCACACGGAACAACCCCCAAACAACTAAAAGAGGAAAACCAAAGTAGAAAAGGAAGAAAGTAGTGAAAGCGGCCGTAGTCGAGTGAAAGGGAAAACGAGCGAGAAAGTGGCACCTCCACGATCAATCACATGAGCATTGAGTCGGAAAACCAAACTACAAATATCATCGGCGAACAACCAAGTTTTGTAGTTTCTACTCGTATATAGCGTCGTCTAAACATGTTTCCTACTTGTTTATTAAACTATTAGTTGCAATGTTTTTGTTTAAAACAATAATTTCACGAATTTAAAGTAGTTAATTTTAACAAATTTTAAATAATCAACTTCATCTCAAATGTTAAAACGGTATTGCCTCAACTTCACCCACGTAAACATAACGGATATAAGAAATAACTTTATTATAATAATTGTAACATCACGACTCATTTACAAAATGAGACACATTTCTATGTTCTATTTAAGGATCATTTGATTCAGTTAAACTGTTACGTACTTTAAGTAACTTTAACATGAATATTAATAATAATAATTAATCCGGATATCATGTTCATAGATATTATGTACAAGTCAGCAAATAAATATCTAAACGTACACTGAAGATTCAAATATTACTGCACCAGAACATAGCTATTATTAGAGTAAGTGCGCCATATATGGACCAGTCCCATAATATGGACCACAGGCGTTTCGCAAACAGCGTTCGTTGTATCGAGTCGAAGGTCAGCGCATATTAAACCTCACCTCCAACAGTCCGCCAGTCGTTTGCTGTAAGGCATTGTGCACAAACATATTCACGGGAGCCATTTTTCGTTTTCGTCAAGTACCGATGTAATTTTTTAGATAAATACGTAAGCTCATCACTTCTTAAGTTCTAACATCCTATAGTTATTACAATTTCCTGAATAAAAATATTAACCTCGAAATATATCAGTATTTCTATATGGACCATCGGCATGTGTTAAATGTGGACTAGTGGTCCATATTACAAACAGTCACTTATGTTTAATTTTTATGTTTCAGGATGGTGTAACGATATAAACGGGTGGTAGAACGGGATTACAGATAAAGTTGGCCTTATGTCCCGACTAGTCAGCGTATGGGAGTGGGTATGATGTTGATAAGGTTTGCACATCCAGAATAATAAATTGTCAAAGTAGGGGATGAAGACGTAATCAGATCGGTTTAGGGCGCCAGAATGTTTGGTAGTCAAAATAAGGGAAGTCGTGCTAAAATTACGAGTACATAGCGTGTCTAAACATACAAAAAACATACGCCTACCTACCCGCAATCAATCCCAGGTGTACTGGACAGCAACTCAGCAAACCACCTGAAATATGGCTTCAAAATAGCACTACACGCCTGACGAATAAAAGCGTGTTAATCACTCAAAAATGTTACGTTACGTTACTACACCTCAGTGTAAATAATTAGGCATTATATAATAATCTTAATAAAACAAAAAAAAATCACCTTTGTTGAATGCACTCTAAATGAATTAATAATCAACTAGAAGTCAAATAAAACACTGAATATCATTAACGCTATTACTCAATAAAGAAACTGTCACTTCGTTAGTTAAAACTTAAGCTCCTAAATTACCGGTAAACTTGCAATTTGCAAAAAAAAAAAACTGTTATGTAACACAAAAGGGGTTTTCACAGAATTAAAACAATTTTATAAAACCTAAACAAAGCTGTAATAAGATAAGAAAATAATATACATGTATACATACGATAATGCGTATATACGAAAGGATAACAAATTCTTAATTGGCGACGGGAGGTCTGGCCAGAATTCTGCGTAACGCCGTACTAAATTGTTTAACCTAAATATTTCGTGGATTGTTTAACCACACTACTTCAGGGTCAATTACCCTTTAATACTAAGATGAAGGGTGTGAAGGCCAAGCGTCAGAATTATGATTAATTACAATAAATAAACCAAAGCAACAACTTAATTTAAAAGGTACACGACTCCGCTTTCAAACTTTCGTTAACAAAACAAATAATTCGAGGTACACCCACAAGAAATCTTGTAAATACTCAATAAAACACAATATTATACTACCTTACTGTCTAAATTGGCACCTCTTCTGTGTTACAACAATCGAAAATGAACCAGGTGACCGATTACTGCTACTACGGATACGGAATCTCCCTGGTCTGACACAAGATGATGAGTGATAAGGTTGACTATTTGTTTTTGTACTCAAACGATTCCCTGATTGAATCTCGGTAAAATGTTACTGCATTAACTAAAAACTTCTTTTAAAATAGTTTTCTTTACACTACCAATCCAAAAGGTTATTAACTTTATTTAAATAAATATAATTTTAATATTCTGCGAAAGTTTCTTTGTACTTCAACACGCCCTGCACGGCAATTAAGTGGCACTTCAAGAACGTTAATTTAATAAATCCGCAAAAGCGACATAAACCAATGAGGTTACAGAAGCACTAATATAACACGACGGTGATCTCTAGGTAACTTGATTACGTAAAATCTAAATCGGCACTAGGTCTAGTCCTTTGTTGATTGAACAATTTCACTTAAAATCCCTTCACAGGTTTTCTTCAAAAAGTAGATAACTACCCTCACAACACGAAAGTTCGTTCGTTAAACACCAAAAGGTCCAATATATCAACGTTCTAACCAACCCCTTAAGCCGTAACAACAAACGTCACAGTACTACGACTCGGGAGCGCTGTCAGTTTCAGAATCCCAAATTATTACCAAAAATCCATCTTGGATTTTTGAATCCCACCACTCACAAAAAAATGTCATTTAATTTAGTTCCACCAATTAAGAAACGGAAGGAGAAGATTTGATACCCCCTACACACAAACTTCGTTTTCAACCGTAAGGACTCGATAATTTTCAAAATTCCATACGTCAGCAGAATCAACGTGAAAAGTATCTCTGTATTTTCATTTAAGTTCAAGCAGTTAGTCCCACATTCTATTTTTATGACTCAAAACCAACATACTCAATATTAAACTGAACCACTGCAATCACTCGACTTCTTGTCGCCAGAACGATATCAAATACATTTACATCTACACTCTTTCTTTAAGTTACTTAATTTTACAAATTCCAAGGAAATCATACGAAATAAACATTATTTAAACTTATATTCAATTATATACAAATAAAACGTTACTTAACATTCAATAACCGGGGAATAATAATGAAAACAATCTCTCAAACTTTAAATGTATTATTACGAAAAAACTCAATAAATTTAGAAACCAATTACCGACGATTTCAAACCTAATTCCTATCATAGTTAATTCCTTAAATTACGGAATAGTAATTCACAAATAAAAAAACTTAAGCTCGAAACACACCATCCTTAAAGGTCGTGACACACGTAAAACAAATTCATCCATACAGCTCAACTCAACAGCAACAATTTGACGGTAAATCGCTAGAAAATCGTAATCCTATCACAATGGCATCTATAACAAAAGAGAAGACCAGACAAGCGTGGAACAAAAATGCAATGGTAGGCGCAATAAAAGCTGTACGAGAAAAGAAAATGGGCTTTTTGAAACCATCCAAAACATACGGTGTACCGAAAACTACGCTTATACGTTTTTCAAAAATAGAACACCAATCACTTAGTGACATTACTAATCATAAACGGGATAAAATCGACGTTACCAAGTGAACTGGAAGATGAATTAGCCGATTATATTCTTGAAATGGAAAAATCTGGATTTGGTCTAACACGCAGTGATATAAGATCTTTGGCTTACCAGCTAGCGGAAAGAAATAATATAGAGCACTCGTTTTCACAAGAAAATAAATCTGCGGGCAGAACATGGTTGAGGTTATTCCTTACGCGCCATCCTAACCTATCATTTCGCCGTCCAACAGGCACATCAATCGCAAGAATGAAAGGTTTTAACCGAATAAATGTAAACGCATTTTTTGACTTGTTGGAGAGCTCTATGAATGAATTCAAGTATCCTGCGACAAATGTTTATAATGTAGATGAAACGGGAATTTCAGTCGTGCCGTCAAAAATGCCGGAGATACTGGCACTTGAGGGCAAAAAACAAATAGGAACTGTAACATCCGCAGAGCGTGGATCAACAATCACTTGTGTGATATGTATGAGTGCAGGAGGCACATTTGTCCCTCCAATGATGATATTCCCGAGAAAACGAGACAATCAATTACTGATGAAAGGCGCTCCACCTGGTGCCATTCATGCTTGTCATCCATCAGGTTGGATACAACTTGAGTTATTTACTCAGTGGTTCGAACACTTTTTACAGCACGTGAAACCAACTGCTGCATCGCCGGTTCTCCTGATTTTGGATGGACATGGAAGCCACACCCGAAATATCAAGGTAGTGGATTTAGCTAGAGAAAATCACGTTCGCTTGCTGTCACTGCGTCCACACTCAAGTCACAAAATACAGCCCCTTGATAAAACATTTATGGGTCCATTGAAGAAATACTTGGCTGAAGAAACTCGCAATCGGGTACGAATGCAAAATCAAGCCGTGACCCATTATGACATAGCGGAATTATTTGGTCTAGCCTATATAACAGCTCAGCGCGCAGAAATGGCCATTAATGGTTTTCGTACAACTGGGATATATTCCGTTAACAGAAATATCTTTCAAGATCATGACTTTATTGACGAATAGACGAATAGAAGAATTTTCTAATGACCCACCACGCGATATAATGACACCTGTCAATGATAATCACGATAACTGCTTACCTGAGGCAGGAGCTGTTGAAACTCTGGAACATAACTCTGTGAATGAACCTCTTTCTACTCCGAGAGCTGATATAAATCACCATGCAAACTTACAAACCAAAAAGCCGACTACCACTATGGAGGATTCATTGGCTGGTCCTTCCACGCCATTTAAATATTTGTCGCCAAAGGTGTTGCAGCCCATACCACGTTTGAAGAAAACAGTAACAGAGGAAAAAAGGCCACCAAATCTATGATTTTGACATCTTCACCTTACAAGCAAGATTTAGAAACATCGATGAAAAGGAAAGAAGAAATAGATAAACTGAAAAAGAGACCGTTAAACATAAAAAATAAATCAAATCAAACGCCAAAGAAAATAGCCCAGAAGAAAAGAAAGATCTCAAAAAATAGAGAATCTCCTGTAAGTTCTAGTGAGAGTGACAATTCAGTCAATGATAGTACAGATGTAAGTCCGGATCGTTCCCGAAATGAAAATGGTAAATGCTTGTATTGTAATGGACTTTTCTCTGAAGATATTCATGGAGAGAAATGGATCCAATGTGTACTTTGTAGGCAATGGGCTCATGAAGAGTGTGCTGGCATAGAAGGAAAGGCTGCCTTTGTGTGCGAATTATGTACCAATGATTAATCTAAGCACTACTAATTGACTGATTTAATTTTACGCATAATACGACTAACAATTTTTCTATTATTTTGAACCAAATTGACCATGGTCCATATTTGAAACCATGTGGTCCATATTATGTTCACTTTTTGCAAGTTATAAAAATTTCATGCTTATTTTAGAAACTGTTTATTTTCTAAAATGTTTTTTTTTCAAGAATTTTATTAGTAATGTTTGGTAGCAAACAATTATAGAACTAAAAATTATTATTAATTTTGTTAAATACATAAATAAAAAGTTTACCTCGAGTAGGATTCGAACCTACGACCTGTACTTTGCCAGAGTACTGCGCTAACCAACTGCGCCACCAAGGTTCAAACCCCAATCGATGTAAATTTTGTCTTTATGTATGTAGAACTGATGTAAATTCTAAATATAACTTATAATAATTTAATATTAATCAAGTTGCTTTGGTATGTGTGAATCCTTGCGATGTTGCAGGCTCACATTCCATTAAAATAAGTAATTTGACTGTAATCTCATTATATTTAGAATTTACATCAGTTCTACATACATAAAGACAAAATTTACATCGATTGGGCTTGAACCTTGGTGCATTGTAGCAGTATCTAGCAATACAGGTCTAGGTTCGAATCTACTGAGGTAAACTTTTATTTATGTATTTAACAAAATTAATAATAATTTTTAATTACATGTTTACCTTTGAACTTATTCGTTCATAACAAAAACTTATAATAATTATAGAACTGTTTAAAATAAATAAGGCTTACTACGTTTTAAAATTCGGAGTTTTATTTGAGAAAATCATTACGGTGGTCCATATATGGCGCACTTACTCTATATGAAGAACGGGGTAAAGTGAATCAAAAGATGAGTTTGTTGATGATTTTCACTAAATCGTTGAAACAAAAAATTTCAAAAAAATACTAGAAGTTTATTGACTATCCACTCACCATAGTCTTTATCTACGATAGTTATAAAATTAATAATTGACCTTTATTTTTTATAGAAGTGTAATTCACTTTACTCCATAGCCTGGGGTAAAGTGAATCACATGTACAAATTGTATGTTTGTGCTACTTTGGCCTGATCTAGGGGTAAAGTGACCTGGAAAAAGAATAGTGTAACCATATCCCATTACTTCTTAAAAAAACGATACAAAGATTCAAATGAAGTAGGGGTAACCGATTAAAACAGTTTATTTCTTCTCAAATCACAAAAAAAGAATTCGTTTAAACACAAAACAATATCCAACTATGATAAAAAAAAACAAGATCAATAACTTGGGAAAAATTGTGACTAATTATTACTCTAGAATGGCATATTCGTCCGTAATAATTGAAAATATGTGTTAACCTCTTTTAAGCACTCTTATTTTAACCTCTCTAAAACATTGCGTAGCATCAATCTGGGATTTGAGGATACACGAAATATCCTGTTTCTCGGCCTTCCTTTCTTTCTTCTTCTTTCTAACTTTAGCCCCACATCTGAAATTGATTCTATTTTTCCAATGTAACATAGAACCCGTTTCACTACGGGAAATTTCGCTTATGTAGTCAATTATTTGTAGACCTTTATAGTCCTGGTGTTTTAATGAATTCTTCTAATAAGTTTCTTCGATATTAAGGCAGTTATCGGTATCGCTTGCATTGGGGTTTCTTGTAGGTGCAAATGTTTAAGGGGTCAGAATGTCAGACTTGTCATTTTTTGCTTGAAGATATTTGCTTATCTGTTGGTTCATTTTCAGTTAGCTTCCTTAATCAAGTCGGCCACAGCTATGCTTGTTTCAGTTGAATGTTGGCTTTTGCCACACTTTTACTGGGAACCACCACGTGATGTCTTCAGCGTTTTAAAACGTGCACTATACTCTGTCTCCATGCAGTAGCTTCATTGTTGCAAGTGTTCTCAAGATGTCGAAGTACTTTTTGTAGCACTTTGTTAGGATCGAATGGACATACGCCTATAGCGCGAAAACCGACGATAGCATTTTATTTAAATTTAAAACCTATTTTAGCAATTATCTCGTTCAGAATCTTTGGAAATGATGTCTCCGGCAGTACGACGTGATTCTTTTTTCCCATTTATTTAGAACGTCTTGGTCGACCTGAAATATGCAACATCAAGTTGCAGTAGATGTGTTGCATTTGATGGTAGTACAACAAATTTAATATTGTTAGCTTCACAGCTTCAACATTACTTACTGTTATGTGACTGTTCAAGTTATCCCTGTAATTACTTTAGGACCTTCTAATTTTTGGAAGTATGGTAGTGCAACTGTAAGGAACCAAGACCTTCGCATCAAATAGGCCACTTAAAGTTCTATTAATACCTAATAATAATAATAACAATAATGTCATTTATTTAAAAAAAAAAACAAGAAAAGGACACAATAAATAAGAAACAGGAAAAACAAGTCATTGGCATTCTATTCTATTTTCAAGCAGATAAATATATAACTGTATGTGTGATGTTGCAATACGAACACCTAAGTCCCACGTTAGGTGCCAAATTGTATTGCAACTACTTAATTTATTGTGCCCAACGATGAACGACAATTTGTTAAGTAACTTACCCCACTATGATAGACAAATTGTGTTAAGTATAAGTTAACCGTTGTGGTATAACTTCTTTGCGATGGTTTGTCTCAAAAAAAATTTGATTAAATGATCAATATGCAAGTGTTCAGTTAATAATTGTATTAATTACGTGCCTCGACTTGCTCCTTACTATATGACAACTATTTGGTTCTAATCCTCCTTCAATACAAATAATATAATTTAGAAACAATGGTTGACTTAGTTTTGATTATGACCGGCCAGTAGTGAGTTTAATTCAACTATGAAGCAATCTTACCCCGATCTAACACCTAACCTAAACGGAAAAAGAAGAACCTAAATATACAGCGATAATACCATATATACAAGGTACCTCAGACAAAATACGAACGATAGGCAGCAAATACAAGATATGCACTGCCTTCAAATCGACCAGAACAGTCAGGGGTATACTAACACAAAAACCAAACCATACAATGGAGATCAGAATTCCAAGAATTGTGTATATAACCCACCATGCGAATGCAGCAGAACATACATAGGAGAGAGCAGTAGACAACTCAAAGTGAGAACGCAGGAACATAAGAACAACGTCCGCAAGGGCGAAACAGAAAGATCAACAATCTGGAACGAAGACCACCGCATCCAATCGGATAACATACAGATAGTGGCAAAGGACAAGAACACAACTCGTCGGAAACTCAAAGCAGTCACATACATCTCACTAGCAGAAAATCCAATAAGCCAAGCTAGTGTAGAAATGAAACCCATACAGATTCCAATAACGCGCAATACACCTGCGCAAGAAGTTACGGCGCAATAAACTTCTGCGCAACCACGAAAAGTTTTATATCTATCTATCTATCTATCTATTATATATATATATATATATATATATATATATATATATATATATATATATTGATATGAGATGATTTAAATTACATTCGAGTAGCTATGTAAGTCACATAGTGAATTAATTTCTTTAGTTCGTACAAATGGTACATCTCTTTAAATATAATTCTAGATAAGAATGATTGATGAACATTAAGATTTATGCATTTAAATTTAAATATTTCTTAATAAAATGATAATATAAGTATAATCGACAGCACATTACATTTAAGTATAGGGTATGTTAGTTATCGTTATGATTTGATTCAAGTTCATATTTAGTTAATAAGTTTATTTAAACATAATGTTCCTTGAGGACATGAGATACATGTTGTAGTTGACAAAAATAATGTTAAAAACTAGATATAGGCTGGTATCAATGTCACAATTTAAATGTACGCAGCCAAGAATCATGAAAACATTCGTGTTAGTGCGATAAACGTATATAAGTGCTAAAATTACGAAAAAACAACAAGTACATTAGTGAGTAACTATAAAACATAAATTAAGCAGCAGCTCTGGAATTATTGCGTTTAATCAACATTTAAAGACCTTAAACTAGTGATTTGCAACAATTCGACACTAGTCGTAGAAGAACTTATGAACCTACGAAAATGTTAAAATAAATTAAATTGAGACATAAACATTAAGTTTAAACACTTTCACAAACAGTTATAGTGGTTAAAAGTGTGAAATTTTACACTGAAAATTGTATTAACAATATGAGGTTATGTTATTTCCTCGCATAAAATTTATGTAAAAATTAATTTAGATTGAGACAATTAAATTAGAAGAGGCAAAAATAGTAAAGTAGCCTCAATTTCCAGTTACAATTCACTATATTTGTGACCACTTTGTCAAATTTAGTTTCTAAGAGTGTTGGAAAAATTAAAATAATTTTCCTTTCAAATTGGCCGTAAGCATGCAAAAGATGAATATTTATGTGTAGTTGCATCCCATATTTATGTGGAGATCATTTCCAGGCCTTTAAAGTACATAAAATTAGCGTAAAATCAATAATTCAGTGTGAAAATTAACTTGGTTATTAAGTGTAGGAATTAGTTCGTGTTTGGTTTTAAATTATAGGAAAATTTATGTGGATTATGAATATGTTATTAGTTTTAAGATACGTTTAAGGGGGCAAAAGTTATGGGGTTTTGAAGTTATATCGTAATGTAAAAATTGCTGTAGCCAATCAGAATTTAGGAAACATTATCGGTAACTATTGATAACAATTGAAAATTTTGGTCGTTACCCATAATCATATAAATAGAAGTGCTGAAGGTTTACAATCTCTCTTAATTTTCCTCTGTTTCAACAGCTTGCTAAAGTAAGATGTTGCCAAATTTTTTTGTGAAATTATTTTAAACAAAATAACGTCACTTCGTTAAAAACAAAGTGCGATTTTAGTATCGGAAGTGTTAAAAGAAACAAGTGATAGTCTTTTGTCGGGAAATAATTAAATTAAGGTTAGTTTACCTTTTTAAATATCAAAATCGGATGTTATCGATAGTTAATGAAAATATTTCCGCAGTTTCGACATTTTTTGTTTTTAAGTTTGTTTTGTTTACGTTGTTATGGATATTTAATTGTGTTCTCTTCGTGTTATCATCATTATACACCTTATTTACTGGAAGCGTGTTTAATTTATAATAACCTTCAAACGATCCATGCTTTTCAAAATTTATTTTGAGGAGCAGAGCAGAGTTGGAGTTTGAAGGAGCTGTTTTCTACCATCAACTTCATCAGCAGTAACCAGATAAGGAGGACATTTTATGTGAGTGTTATGATTTTGTACTTTATTGTTGACATTGATATTTTCGTTGTTGTGTTCATAATTTCAATCTTTTGTAACAAACATGATGTGCGGCAACGTGTATGCATGTCCAAAGGAAACATTAGTTGGTCTAAAATTTTAAATGTTTAATATTATATTGAATAAATTCAAACGTATTTATACTTACATGTATGGCGAATTTCATTTTTATTGTAATCAAAAGTCACATGTTTGCGTATTCACAGCGCATGCCCAAGTATGCTTTTTGAAGAATTTTTGTTATGTACAGGGTGTGACACATATATTAATGCAAATTAAAATTTATAATTCAAGTTCTTTGAGCAAGTTAGATACGATAAAATATAATTGGGCAATAACTCAATGTGCATTAATCAAATTAACTATAATTATTATATTCAAAATCTTAATATAATTCAAATTAATAATCATTCACTTTGTCATTTAAAAATAAAGTTTCTTCTAAATTTTGAACCCTATCCCCTTTGATGAGTCTTTACATGCGACTGTTTTTAAAAGTTAGTTTGGGCAATTTAAATAATTATAAAAAGGGTATCATCGTAATAGTTATAGTTTATGTTACTTCCGATTGTGTTTTAAATATTAGTTTAAGCAAATATAAACAAATATAATTATAAATAATAATTTTAAAGTAGCGAATTAATAATCATGGTAATATATATATATATATATATATATATATATATATATATATATATATAATACAGGGTCCGCCTTTGGGAGTTGATCCTATGAGTATCTGCTAAACCAAACTTACTATAATTTAAAAAAAATTTGGTGACAGGGCTAACTCATCTAAAATATTTTCACGTTCGTACCACTTCCGGTTACACCGGAAGTCGGTACTTAATCGCTTATTTTAAATGGAACACCCCGTATATTAATACATTTTTGGATTCTATGTCAATTTTAAGGTAAGTTTGTTAAATAAACTAGATACGAAATTTCAGTCGTTTTAAAAAAAAACATTTTTCTATTTTCTATTCAAATTGTTTGACAGGAACAGAACAATTAAGAGGTGTCCGTACAAGCGATAACCTTCAGATTCTAACCGTTTTGCGATATGCTATCCCTGCTACAATTCTATTAGTAATGACCCCAGACTGGACCACGCAAACGACTGTAGTAATCTAAACATAAAAATTCCGGGTGTAGAATTGCCACACGCATAAAGATTCCCGTGTACATTTTATAATGTTGAATTGTTACCTACTGTAAACGTAACCCAAATAAACGTAAATAAATTGTAAGTCTATACACAGCGTGTCCCAGGATTGATGTTACAAGAAGTGTGCGGAATTAAAAATCCTTGAATCTCAATTTGATCTTTTGTAACTAAGGCCTTTGAATTATAGAATAATTAGCAATTTAACTTTATTTACCTATATTCACCCTTTCATTATGGGCATTTACGTGCTTTGGGCCGCCAAATGCCATAGGAAACGTCGTTGAAAATATATGTAGGATTAAAGCATTCTTATAACATGGATTTTCGTTGAGTAACTAGGAACACAGTTATTTTTACTGTTGATTTTATGAACGCCGCGAAAAAGTAGCCACCTCTAGGAAATTACCATAGTGTAAAGAATGATTTTCAATTCTGTCACAAATAAAATTTATAACGTTAAAAAATCTGAACTACAGTGTCTAAAACATATTAAAAAAGAAACGATGAAATAAAAACCAATAACTATCATTATGCCAGAAATCTTAAACGTTTACGTAAAAAATTTTTATTCAACATTTATTCACTTAAAAATAATTTCCTTCGTGTAGTTTTTATTTTTTCAGATGATGCGCCCGTATGTCTTTTACGTTTGAGGTTTTCTTGAGTTTCTGAGTTATCAGTATCTGTTGGCTCCCGTATTGGTAAATTACGAGAATGTCTTGAATCAACTAATTCAGACAAAAGACAATTTAAATAAAAGTTACATAATTTTTATTGCATTTTTGAATTCCAAAAATCGTTTCTCTTCAAGACATACTCTACTTTCATATCTGATAGTACCACTTATCGTTCATATTGATTTGGAGTTGCCCGTTTATAATATTCCAAAATTTTATTTTTTTTTCCTTAATAGCTTCATTAGCGCGTTTTTTTGTACGCTGAGTAGGGGCACTTAATCTCTACAATCATATCGACGTCCACAAGTCCGTCGGGGTAGCTCCTAAAATATAAGAGAACATATAGTAAATAAATTGAAGCATTTTTATAACCTTACCAAGGTAATAAAAAACTTTATCGACAAATAAACCACATTCTTTGATTGAAATATTCTCTTGTTTTTCCAGTTGGGAACTTCTTTCCATGATTTATAGAGGGAACATTTACAAATGTCGAAGAGTAAAGAAGTTTTTTTTCTAATGGTCCACACGATGTTGTGTTTCTTCTTGTACAAACCGAATGGAAAGATGACGCCGTTAGCAGTTTCCTTCTTTGTTCTAACCAGTAACCGCTTCCAGCTTATAAAACTGTAAGCCGTTCTAAATCAGCTCGTTCTTCATCTGTGCTTTCTAAATTTTTTAAAAACTTAGCCTTTTCCATGTCCAAAAGAGTTGGGTCTAAATCCGTTTTGGAACAATCTTCACCATAATGTTCGTCGGGTGGATTATATTTTCCTCTAGGTTTCGACTTTTCACGCTTGTTCATCAATCCTTTTTTAAGAATTCGGATTTTGTGCAGTCTTGACCTTCTCTCGGCTCGTCTTTTTTCTAGTTTTTTTACTATTTTTCCAGGATTTACTCCATGCATGATTTTATATAATTCATAATGTGGACGTTTAGAATTAAATGAGACTACTGCTGCTTTACATTGTAAAGAACCAGCGTACTTTACGTATGCGTTTTAGAATAAATTATTTGCGGACCATCCTATATCTAAAATTTCAAAAGTTTACGCGATATTGCACAACGAATAATTTATTAATCACCGCTGACGTGTATTTCTAAAAAACCAGTAAGTTTTTGCACGTCAGAACGATTACAACCAATCGCATAACGGCATCCCCCGCACGGTAGCCGCGAAGCCGCCGACAGATGCACCTTTATAAACCCGCAACGCGCGTGAAAAGATAATGAATCGAAGTAGATTCAAGGCAAGCCGATATCCAGCAGCCGCCACCGTACCGTTTGCTTCGTGTAAGCACCGACCTGTTATTCACCGTCGAAGAGTCCATCGCGATCGTGTGATAACGCGCACCACCTCGCACCGGGCAACCTAAAGTTTAATCCTGTACTGCCATTGATAGACACGTAAGTTGTAAAGTTATAAAATCTGACAATTTACAATCAAACACTACAGAACGTAAATAACGTCGGGGCTGAGTCTCCAGGAGTTATACCAAGTACACTAACACCTAGAGTGCCACGAATGGTAGATCCCGACGTCACTCGCAAATACAAAGTACACTAACACCTAGAGTGCCACGCAGGGGTAACCCCCGACGTCACATCGCAAACACTTGAGGGTGAAGGGTTGTTACAGGGCTGTAAAGACCTGCGACCTTTCTCTTAGTCTATCCGGTTAAGACAGGCCGTCGCCTACGTCTTCTGAGTATTACTGAGATCCCGCTCGAAACTCATACATACAATACATACAGACAAACACAATAACCGTACACGGTGTCTTTAATCGCAGGAGAGTACACCCGAAATCGGTTGTATAAATTGGTAGTCAATATAACCATCGCCAACACCTAGTGTGAGATCGTTTGTAAATAAATTAGATAGTACGTAAATTATCCAATATTTACCTTAAACCTATTAAAGTCGTTTTAGAGTAGTTTTAATATCAAGTATTTTGTTCCCTTGATTGATTGTAGATAATTAGACTTAGTATAGAAATCCGTAATTAATTCCGTTAAATAAATAATCTAATTGCCTAATCAAACCGGTTAGAATTAAAGAAAGATAGTCCGAGATCTCGCATTTGCATACGCGCATTTCGCGTGTATTATTTCCTGGGAGTACGACATACTCGCTTCAGCGCTCCAGACTTACTGAAGAATAAATGATTATGCCATGCGTATAGGCCGAGAACGATATCGATTTTCTCCGTCCGAGGTCGTTACACTGGCGCCGTTGAACGAAACTATTTAAAGCAACGGTACTAGCTTCTGTAAATACAGGACCGTAACATAAATTTTACCTACTAGGTAAGGAGTAGATTAAAATAATATCTCTGTTCACAGAAGCGACTACGCACACAGTAAATAGCCGCCCACCAGGAGAACGAGTGTGAGGAGCCGCCAGGACCAAGAAGCACAAATACATTTTGAGTTGTTATTAATACCAGTTTTTTATATTGTTAAATTTATTTAATATACGTTTTAAAACGCTTTAAGATATTTATTTAAGGTGACAGTGTCTGCCCACTAGTTAAGACGAACCACACCCCGTTTATAATAAATTATAAACACGATTGAGCAAAGCCGGGGCAAAATAAAACCGCGTTGGGTTACCAAACCAGAAGGCGCGTAAATAATAATCATTTAATTAAAAACGTAATAGGGGGGCATTACAACATCTTCCACTATATGAATGTCTTTGAGAAAAGTTAACTCTTTTCCCACCTACAAATTTCGCGATAATCGAATTAAACTGTTTAACAATGTTACTGTCGACATCCTCCAGTAAACTTTTGCTATGATTCGAAATATATGATACTATTTCGTTCAGACGAGAAAATAATTGGGGGTGAGATTTAAGAACTGGAATATAATTTTTATCCTCTGAACCTCTTTTACAAAAATATTCTTCACAGTTCGTATGAGATCCTAATACGTGATACAAACTGTTGTCAAACAGTTTCGGAGAATCAACGCTTTTATTCTTTTTTGTATAACGAATAGCAGAGACTACGGCAGTTCGCAATCGCATAATATTTTGACCTGAAGTAATTTAAATTAAACTATCACAATTATAAATATGGTAGTTACGTACCTAAGATTTTCCGCTCTTTAATGGGATAGTGTTTATCTGTCGCAACAGATTTTAATTTGTTACAGTAGTTTTGTAGCAAATGATTTCGACATTCAATTTTCTCTATTGTCAAAGTTTGATATGGCCGAGACTCTAAAATTTTATGATATGTGCTACTATCCCCATCAGCAATGATTTTCCAATAGCGAATACCGTACATACTTTCGCTCAATTTAAAGCCCTCTGCAATACTTTTAGCCTCCATACCTGTTGAGCTGCCATCATAATTTTTGTAACATACGTGATTTGGTACTATTGTATCGCTGTATTTATTACAAATAGAACAAAATTTGTTCTTTACACATATGAAAAGTACTTTGCCAGTATGCTGCCAAACTATTGCAGTAGCCCCTGACAATGCGTTGTAATTTGTGCGATATGATCTTTTTGGCCAACAGCCATCAGCTACAACGGTTACTAAAGGAGTGCCATCTTTATCAATTTGCCCAATAAATAGTGCATATTTGGATTCCTCTAATGCTGCTTCTTTTATCAAGTTTATTGCAGTGGCTTCCCATTCATCAAACACTTTACTAAACCTAAAAATCGTACGAACTTTTCAATATTATGTAGGATAATAGTTCACTTTGTAAAGATCCAGCTTAACTTTACTAAAATTTATGTAATTAATTCTTTTTAATTGCCCTGCAGTAATTAAGATAGGTACAGTTGTTTAAAATTAAAACCAATTACAAAAGATTGCGCGATATTGCACCATAAATAATTAATTTCAATCCCATCCTACGTAGATATTAAAAAGCATCAAATCCTATTACGCCCAAGAACCCTCAGCCAATCACAGCCAGAGGACCCCTGCATAGAAGCCGGATCCACCCACCGCGAATCAGCTATAAAAACCGCGGCGCTACCGGAAGAAATCCATTCCTGTTCTGGTTTCCGATCAGAGCAGGTCGTTAAGTTAGAACTAATTACTCTGTAATTAACAAGTAATTAAATTTAAATTCGACTCTATCGGCCGGTATCAACTTAACGATGCCGCGCCATAGACCGGGCCGAGAGGTCTTCGACGACGACGACGGAGCCCTGGGTCAACATCGAGGATTTCAAGGGACGCCAGCGACACCAACGAGACATGGTACGGTTACAAGCCGGGTAACCTACCATCAACGAGTACCGCCAGCCCGATACCGTCGCTTCTGTCCCTTCCGTGGATGGGCGCCAGAAGCGACGCGCCACCAGCCGCCACCGCTCAGAAGAGGAGAAGGCCGAAGAAGACAGCTCCGCCTGCAGAAGACGTCGCCCCGCCAGCCGAGGCAACAACTAGAGCAGCACCGCCGCCGCAAGCCGCCGCCGCCGTAGCCGCCGAAGAGAAGAAGCGAAGACCCCGTCCTGGATCCACCAGCCCAGATGACTTCGTGGCGCAGAAGAAGAGGCCGAAGAAGATGACCGTCCGCCCGCCTACGCCGCCACCGACGAGCAACGTGTACCACGCCCTGGAGCAGTACACGGACACCGCCACAGCGATGGAGCAGACCGCCGCAGCAGAGACCAGGGAGAAAGTACCCCCGGTAATCCTTCGTCAGAGGGAGAACTGGGTTGCTTTCTCCCGCGAACTAGACCGGAAGAAGATCGCCTTCACCAGGGCCAAGGCGACCTTCGAGGGAATCCGGATACAGCCTGCCTCACTCCAGGACCGAGACAGGCTGATGAGGTATCTCGATAAGTGTGGTACGCAGTACCACACCTATCAGGCAAGGAGCGAGCGTCTTGCCAAGGTAGTAATACGTGGCGTGCCCGTAGAGCTATCCGAAGCGGATGTAAGCTCCGATTTGACGACACAAGGATTAATACAGTTTCTTGTTTTAGGATGAAGCAGCGAGGCCGAGCGATCCCCTGGTTTTGGTACACCTACCGAGCGAGGAGGATAAGAAGAGGATCCGGGAGGTGAAGCACGTCGCCCGCCTCCGAGTCACCGTCGAGGACCTGAGGCGGAAATCCGACATCGGGCAGTGTCACCGGTGTCAAGGTTTCCGCCACGCACAGCGTTGCTGCAGGGCGGCAGCACGCTGTGTGAAGTGCGCCGGTGATCACCACAGCAGTCAATGCACTTTACCCCGTACCGACCGGGCTAAGTGCGTTAACTGCGGTGGGGACCACCCCGCAAGCTACCGTGGATGCCCGAAGTTCCTCGACCTCCGCAACGGAAGAAGATGGAAGCACCGCAGCGACCGCCGAAGAGGACACCGCCGGCGCCCTCCTCGACTCGGACCGGAGTCAGCTACGCCCGTGCGACGGCAGGCAAGGCTGAAAGGCGGAAGTACCGAGAGTGGCTCCCGCCGCTCCCGTTACTCCGCCCGATCAATCTGCCTTAGGGTTCGACTCCCTATTGACCTTCCTCGGAGGGCTCAATATGAAGAAGGCCCTACCTGTCATCCGTAAGGTGGCAGAGGCACTCGCTAAGGTGGAATCTGCGACTGACTTGTGGGGGGTTTTCCTCTCACACAGTCAGGAGGTGGCTACCCTTTTAGGGTAAACACACGACGGTCCGGATCGAAGTCTGGCGCCCGAGATAAGTATTTAGTATCGATTTTTTAATTACATAATCTCTGTTCTGTAAATATCGACAGTGTTACACTTTACTAACACATATTTCTTTTATTCCAGATAAGCAACCTAGCGACAACAGGACAGCCCACACAACGAACACACCAATCCAAAGCATCACCACACAACACCCGCCTCAAAATCACACCCAAAAATTAAATCTCTTTTTCTTTTTTATTACCAAAAATTACCGCACCTCATGATTGTACACAATACAATAACAAAAACATCGCAACACCAACAACAATTGAATAACCAGGGCTGAAGAGGAGAAGGACTCCTGAACAGTCCACGACAAGATACACAAAATCCAAAATAAGTAATTTCTAACACAATAAGCATGAGCAAACTAAACTAAAAAAAAAAAAAAAAAACGGAAGAAATCCTACAACTTCCCGCTACTTACGCCGCGACTACTTACTTGTTCCGCGATTCCGCGACCACCTGCCGCTACTTGTTATTTCGCGACTCCGCTATCCTGATACGCTCGCGTCTTCAGTAGCCAGAACCGAGAAACAGACCGCGCGCCTGCCGTAGTTAGTGTCGTTGTATACGTCGCCGACCTGCCGATTACCGCATCCGTTTATCCTGAATCATCGTGCATTTTTAATCGCGTTACTTCGCCGCCGTCACCAGTCAATCAGCTGTGTACAATAAAACTGCTGGTTGAGTTATGCTAAGGTTAACAGCACGTAAGTTTTATTGCACCACGTTTCTAAAACATTACACCAGACACCTAGAGAAACGACGGGCTGCAGAGCCTGAAGTTATCTAACCGTTCCAGTACACACACTAGAAGTATACGCCGGGCTGTATAGCCTGAAGTTACCTTCTGCAACCAGTACACTCACTAGAAGTAGACGACAGGCTGTAAAGCCTGAAGTTGCCTTCGACACACATACACAAACCAGGACGTTGCTACTTCGGGCTAACGCCCAGAAGGCATCTTCCATTTACTCCAGCGGCAAGAAGGGTACTCGCCCAAATTCTAACGCTCCACCTGGAGAACCCTTGGTACAGCAGCCGACGGGCTGGACCCAGAATCTTAGCAAGGGCTCTCCATTAACCAGATATTACACATACATTACACATACAATACACCGACCTGATCCTGAGGAAAATAGCAATACAAGCAAGCGACGCCTTGACCTAGTGGTAATCTCAATACCAGAAGCCGCATTCGTAGAGATCACTCGCGTGATGCTCCAGATACAAAGACCAACCCGTGGTGTGTCTACGTGATAAATTACATTAAACGTACTCCTGCGTCTCGCAATCGCATACATCACTTATTTGAAACACTTGCATTCCGTCGGAAACAATTCTCAGAATTGTTCAATTTATTACACGCAGTCCTAAAAGGTCGTGTAAACTCGCCTCCGATTAATTCGTTTATAACAATTAATAAAGAAGCAATCTTTAATAATAATTAACGAAAAAGATGGTGATAAACTCCGTCTTTCCTGTATTGGTTAGTTATAATAAGTTTCGCTAATACGAACAGTATCCGCGTTCAAACAGACGTTTTTCTAATAATAAAGAATTAATATATTTATTTTCGAGCATAATTAAATGTTAGATATTCTTTTCATTACTGTAAATACGTTCTCCATTAATTAAGAAATCCTGAAATCAGCCTGTTTAGTTAGGTTAGATAATTAAACGCGTACGTACAATTTGCATTTAATACATGTAAATATTAACCTGTCCTGTATTAAAGCATTACAAGTACTGAGCTCATATCCAGTCAGTCCGAAAGCCAAATCACGTATAAGAATCGTCATGAGCACCAAGGTTACTTTAAATTATTATTTATTGATTGTCTCTTTGACCTGCTTAAAGACACCAACGCGTTCGTTGCCCCAGCTTATCTAAAATATATAGAATTTTACATGGCGCCACCTGAACAAATACCAGGCTACCGTGTACAGGGCAGGCCAGAACGGTCATAATAGACAAAATTAAATCGTCATTAGTAGGATTTTTGGGTCATAACACACCAACCATTGAACCACGATAATTTATATTTCCACAGAAGCGGCTCAGGATCCAATAGCAACCATTACCGTCCACGGGGGACCAGCCAAACGGGCGCTGCTAACCAGGACATCCCGGGTAACACCCAATAAGATTTATTTTGTTATATTATTGTCATTTTTTTGTAGGTTACATTATCTTAGATTTATAAAACAATAGGTAATATACGTTTAAAATAGTTTTGTGGTATTATTCAAAGAGTACAGTGTTGAGCACTACGATACGAACCACCCCCGTCTTGTTAATACAAGACCCGATTAGAGCTAGACCGAGGCAAATTAAATTTGAACCCTTTTAATTTAATCATTTGTAACGTAAGGGCGTTACAACTTCATTCACGTAATTCTGGTGAATTGTATCAGTACAATCCTCTTTTACAAGTATTAGCACAGAAACATTTTCACCGCACACGATTTTCGATAAAATTGCTAGAAAAGAATCACATTCCATAAGAACGTGTGTTAAAGGTGTCCAACATCATGCAAGGTCACACGTTGTGACGTCACTTGAAAATGCCGAATAACAATCAAAGGTTCAGTAATTTTCGTACAACACACTAAACTGTACTTTAACAAGTACAAACTTGTACCTAACTTCATTATGTCATTTCAGTTCTATGTTATCCACATTCGAAATGTCGGAAGTGATTGATAAAAAGCTGGTTAAACTGGAACCTGCAACGGAATTACAAATCAAATTTGGTTTTACTCAGAAACATATGTTTCATACTGATCTAATTAAACAAGAAATAGATTACGATTCTAATACTATTACAGTTAAGAACGAATTTGAAGAGACTTCAGCGAATATCAAGGAGGAAGACAAATCGTATTTATTAAACGATGTTGGATCAGCAGAAGAAAAGAATAATTATAAGTGTGACCAATGTAATTTTTCAACAAAAGTCGAGCACTATTTAAAGGATCACATTGTAAAGTCACAACTCGAGTGATGCTAGACACAAATGTCCCCAATGCGAATTTACTACAAAATATAGAAGGGCTCTTGTTACACACAGTGAATTGCATAGTACAAGCATTAGTTACAAATGTGAACAATGCGATTATTCCACAAAAGTGAAACAAAATTTTAGGAGACACCTTGTAAAGCACAATTTAAGCGATCCTAAATATAAATGTAATAAATGTGTTTATGTTTCAAAATATAAAAGTAATCTTGTTACACATAGTGAACTACATAAGTTAGGTGTAGATTACAAATGTGAGCAATGTGACTTTTCAACAAGAATGAAACAATATTTAAAAAGACACCTCATAAAGCATAATTCAAGTGTCATTTACAAATGTGACCAATGCGAATATTCAACAAAAGTTAATCAAAATTTAAGAAGACACCTTATAAGGCACAATTCAAGTATGATGTATAAATGTGACCAATGCGATTATTCAACAAAGGTCAATCAAAATTTAAGAAGGCACCTTGTGAAGCACAATTCCAGTGTCAAATACAAATGTGAGCAATGCGATTATTCAACAAAAGTGATTCAAAATTTAAAAAGGCACCTTGTGAAGCACAATTTAAGTCTCGTATACAAATGTGAGAAATGTGATTATTCCACAAAAGTGAATCAAAATTTGAGGACACACCTTGTAAACCACAATTCAAGTAGTGCCATTTACAAATGTGAAAATTGCAGTTATTCCACAAAAATGAAACATAATTTAAGGAATCATATTACAAAGTGCAATTCAAGTTGTGATAAGATGTAATAATGGTAGTGGTTATTGATTAGGTACTTATAGTGCAATAATACAAAAGTAATGTGCATATTCAACCAAAGTGAAAGAAAATTCAAACATCTTATAAAGTGCAATATATAATTTAAATAATGATTTCAAATGTGAACTGTCATTATTTAACAAAAATAAATTATTCAAAATAGCTATTTTTGTATCAAGTACCTAAAAACCTATTTTAGGTACGTCTTACAAACAAATTTTTTTGTTTAAGCTCTCTAAAATTTTCCTAGAATACCTAATTTAGCAATTTTATTTATTTTTTTAAAAGTACTTAGTTTTTTTGATAATTTCGAATGATAGAACTGATAAATAAAATAATTTTTTAAACATTGTCCATTGAATTATTTAAAATAATATATAATGGTTGCCATGCCGACTTTTAGGGACTATGCCAAAAATGAGCTGTTTTACGGACTGAAATGAGTCCGTAAAATAGCTATTTTTGGGAGCGTATACAAAAAA
This sequence comes from Vesta saturnalis, assembly GCA_036346205.1. Taxonomy (NCBI): domain Eukaryota; kingdom Metazoa; phylum Arthropoda; class Insecta; order Coleoptera; family Lampyridae; genus Vesta; species Vesta saturnalis. The sequence continues at coordinate 2,886,199 of JARFJB010002320.1, forward strand.
AAATCATATTATGAAACATGATTTTGTAAAGGATACTTTAATTACTAGATGTAAATGTGATTTTGTAATCATACGGATTGAGCTATAGTACATACATACTCATTAATGAAAGGAAAGCAATTTTTCAACAATAGTGAAATTCTATTTAAGGAATATAGTCGAAAAGCACACTATAAGAGTTAAACACTAATGTAATGAAAGCAATTTCAGGTGTTACATAGTACCTAGATTAGTAATAATAATAAACACCTTTATTTATTAACTGTTAACAGTTGTTAAACCATAAGGTGAGATTCAGAATTATTCTACTTTTCAATCCTATCTTAAATTAAACAAACCACATTTTAAAAGTAAACATAAATATTCACTAATCTTGTCAATTACAAATTAAAGAAAGAAAGAAACAATAAAAAAATGCTCTCAAGAAGCATTCCATATGTTACGCATGAAATTAAAATTAACTTGTGATTAACTACTCCTAACAGAACAAAAAATAAATTAAGTTACCAATTAAACTAAGTAAATCAACACAAAATTACTATAAGCGAAACATGGATCAACTATTCATTAATATGACTTGACGTTAACGTACAAGAATGGCACTGTTCACAATACAAGTACTCTTTATATTTTATATCAAACGCCTTGACTGGTGTTTCTTTAGCCTAGTGGACAGTCCATTATATATTAATGAAATGTTATATGTGAGTGGGTGGAGTTATTTTTCGGTGATGCCCCAAGTTTAAATGATATATGTCCGTATGATAGGAAATTTTATTATATAAGTAAGGAGGTTTCTTAATTATAAATAGTTTATGAAAAAAAGTGACTGAGTGCAATTCTGTTTTCCATGTTAAGTCAACCACAATCCATCATTTTATGTGAAATATGGTCAACCTTAAACAGTAATTCTGTACTCTTTGGATTTTGTTCTTAGTGCCAACATTGTACACAATGTCACAATAATTATATATCTGTAATACTAACGGATTACACAGCATTCTTTTTAAACTAACAGATAGATACATCTTGTGGGGATAAAGTAATTTAAGAGTCGAATAACCTTTTTGGTTACATTTGGATATGACCTAAGTTTTTCACCTAATCCATTATTAGAATTGAAACATTACCTTTAAGGTCAACTAGAGACTTATATATTTCATTTTTCCATTTATTTCCGAATAGTAGGGAGGGTGGCCCAAAATGATCCTCCTAAGCAAAGTATACAAGAAACTAAGTTCAAATATATTTTTTGGAATGTCGGTGGAATATACTTAAATATTGCCTTACCAACTTCTTGGTACCTATAATAGGTACCTAAGTAATTTTTTGAGGGCAGTAATGTAGATGTTTGCAAAAGGATCGTTTTACCCTGATAGGATGGGTAAAATGGGTAAAACTGGTATTCTGATTTTAGTTTAAAGTAAACCCATAAGACCTCTAAATGTCTCAGAAGAAACTCTAGGTAATGGTTTAGTTAATATATCAGTTATTTGATCACTGGTGTTTACATACTTTATATCTAGGACACCTTGAGCAACTTTTTCTTTTACAAAATGATATTTTATATCTAAGTGCTTCATGCGCTTAAGTTGTTCATGATCGGATTGTTGACTGATTATCCTCAAATATCGTAATTGAAAAAACATCATACAGATTTAACTCGAGAATTAGGTTTCTCAACCAACAAGCTTCACTGACACAACCTCTGAGTGCAACATACTCAGCCTCATAGGATGACAAAGTTACAGTTGGTTGTTTTTTTGACACCCATAGAACCAAATTTCCACAAACTTGAAGACAGTAACCACTTGTGGATCTTCTATCAATTGTATTGCTGTCCCAGTCAGCATCAGTGTAATCTGTCAGTATGGTATCACTTATGTTTGACTTGTATATTGGTCTCAGATTTACAGTACCCTTGATATATCTAAGTAAACGCTTCAAACACACCCACAAATCGTTCTAGAGCAAGTCTGAAAATGGGACAAAACAGTTATACTAGAACAAAGATCAGGCCTTGTACCTAGCATGGCATACATAATACAGCCAATCAGTTTTCTACAACGTTGTTCTAGAATTTCACTTTCAGACTTATCACTTAGTAAAAGTGACAAATTTAAATTCGGATCCATTGCAGTGCTTACAGGATGGCATTCAGACATATTAAATTTATCCAAAACATTCTTTAGATATTGAATCTGATCCAAAGTTGTAATACCATTCTGCAAATCCTGTTTTATACTCATACTTAATAGTAGCTTGCTAGCCCTAAATCTTTCATTTTAAATTTACTTTTTAACATATCAATAACGCGAGTTAACATAGGACCACATCCGGTACATAAAAGGTCATCCACAAAAACTAGTAAATAAGCAGAATTTTCATCTACAAAAAAATACAAACATTGATCTGACATTGTTTTTACAAATTTTTGACTCAACATAAATTCATTTAGGCTTTCATATCAACACTTAGGCGCATTCTTTAAACCATACAAAGCTTTTTGAAGTTTGCAGCACTTATTTTTAGGGATATCAAAGTTATTTGGCAAAGTTATATAAATATCTTCTTTAATTGAGCCATTTAAAAAAGCACTGCAAACATCCAAATGCAAAAGTGGCCATCTGTTTTTATTACTTAATGCAATAAGTGTTTTAATAGTTGCCATCTTAATAACAGGAGAGTAAATTTCACTAAAATCTAAACCTTGTTGAACAAAACCCCTCGCAACCAACCTAGCCTCGTACAAATTAATCTTACCATTCTTATCTTGCTTCACTTTGAACACCCATTTAGTGTCCAGCACTGGCACATCACTTACAGGTTCACCAATAATTTCCCAAGTGCTGTTTTCTGCATTTCCATGGCTTGAATCCATCTTGGAGCTTCTTGTGATGATAGTGCTTCCTGAAGTGCGGTTGGCTCACCCTCAGCAAATGCTAGGTAACAGTAATAATTCTCTGTTAATTTTGCTGGTGGCTTGATTTGACGAGTTGGTCTCCTGTTGATCTGGTTACTTTCTGTGGTCCCCTCAGTAGCAATACTGTTGTCTGTTACGCGTTCCTCTATCTCATCCTGGATACTTTCCTGCTGTACTTCATTTTGCAGCTCTTCCATAGGTTCTTGATTATCTTCTATGAAATCTGGCTCAAAATCTGTCAAGTTTTCCATGATTTGACATTATTGACTAGGAAGTGAATTGTTTCTGTGTGGTACAAAAAATACTTCACGCTCTACTGAACAGATTTCTTTGTCTGGATAATAAATCCTAAATCCCTTTGTGGTTTCTCCATAGCCAACAAAGTACCCTTTGCAACTTTTGCTGTCTAATTTCAATCTGCGTTGTTTGGAAACATGAGTCCATACTTCGGCACCAAATGATGATTTTAATAGCATGACATCAAATGTCTTATTATGCCAGATATTAAATGGAGTTTGTTTTGGAAGAGAACTGGTTCCTGTTCTGTTTAACACGTATACAGCCATGTTAACAGCTTCGGCCCATAAATGTTTCTTTAAGTTCTTTTCCCTTAACATTGATCTTGCAGCCCCCATTACTGTTCTCATCTCTCTCTCCACTTTTCCATTTTGTGCAGGAGTATAGGCTACTGTAGTTTGATGAACAATTCCATTTTCATTTAATAAAGTCTCTACAACCTTATATACAAATTTTGAAAATACTTGTTTTTTTTTCTTTCAAAAAATAGACAGTTCTATAATGTGAAAAATCATTTTTTAAGTAGTAAAAAATACTTTGAGCCTCCAAGAGATGTTTCCTCAATTGGTCCACATAAATCTGTGTGAATCAATTTACCTGGAACTTTCGTTTTTGTAATGCTTGTTGTGTGTGGTTTTTTACATTGTTTTCCTTCAATGCATGCAACACAGAAATGACTTTTCAAACATTTTACATTTATATTATTCTGTGGAAGAATATTTTTCACATGTGTAAAATGTTGATGAGCAAACTTCTTGTGGAACTCATACAATTCACAATCGTTTTTGCAATAATTACCTGTTGGGGTCGTTAAGCTGACGCTGGTTAAGGCTAAACCCATTTTCTGCTTGGCCTCAGAAAAACACATTTTGAACGTTCTGTCTTCACGCTTTGCAATTGCAACTGTTGATTTGTATTTTACAAACTTGCAAATGTTGTTGTTTGACACCACGCGTAAGTTTTTGTCCCAGGCACTAAGAACAGAGAATAGGTTCACTTTTAAATCTGGAATATGGAGAACATTTTGTAACTGCACCATGTTCCATGCCTCTCCGTTGCAAGCTTTCAGCCAGACGTTGCCTTCGCCCATAAACTTTGGCGCCATCACCTAACTGCACCATACGGTTGTGGTCCAACACTTTGTAGTTTTCAAAATAAGATGAAACCTTACACATATGAGTACGTCCACTGTCCATAAACCAAGAATCAGCCAACTGCTGATAAGCACTAGCAACTAATGCGGTAAAATCTCCTGGCTTCTCAGTCTTCCTCTGTTTCTTTTGTTTATTTTTCTTGTTGAAGAAACAGTATTTGGCTAATGTGACCTTTCTTTTTGCAAATATCACATTGCTTGTTCTTTTAGCAGTCTTTATTTGCATGTCCAGATTTCCCACAAGTTGCGCACTGTCCTACGTTGACTCTGGATACCAAAGCTGCTACCACTTCATCAGTACTAGACCTTTCTTCTTTAAGCAATAAACGTGACGTCAACTCGTCGAGAGTTTGTTTTTGTACAGAAACTGACTCCCAAGCTGACCTAAAGTGCTTGTACTGTTCTGGTAGAGACCTCAGTATCTTTGTAATAGTCATACTATCAGAGATTTCCTCTCCAGCTTGCTTCAACTTTGACCGGATCTCTTCAATTTTAGATAAAAAAGATGACATCCGTCCTTGACCAAAATCCGTCATGAAAAACTTTTGTTGAAGAAGATGGACACTAACCACCGACTCCTTGTCATAGACTATTTTTAATTTGTTCTACATCTTATATGATGTCTCACAAGATAGAAAATGTGTGAGCGGTCCATGCTCAATTCTTGTGACGAAAATTTCTTGAGCTCTAGCATGTTGTTTAATCCAATTTGACTTGCCTGCTTCACCCTCTGGTTTCACTGAAACTCCAGACACAATTTCAAACAGTTCACGTCCTTTCAAGATGACTTGAGTTTCGAATTTCCATGCTTGACAGTTATCACCATTAATTTTCGACACTGGATTAGCTGACGCCATTTTATACTTTCTCGTGTGTGCTCAGAATCGGTTTTTTTATAAAACAACACCCGAACTGATTTTAACTTGTTCTGTACATTCCAAGCTTCCTGTTGTTGTAGGGTGTCTGGGCCCATAACCAATTGTTTAATGAAGCTTTTCAAGCACCAGGAAGTTGGTTTTAATTATTTTTATTAAAAGAAAAATAAACACGTCAGTACAGGAAGAATCACTCACAACAATTATTATGACAAGTAACATTTTTTTTTCATGGCAACTTTTATTGGAACATCCAACAAATTTCAACCATTTTACTTCTTATATCGAACCTGCCCATTTCCACTGCTGTTGGCTTGGCAACCCGCTTATCTTGATAAGTTTTAACGACGCCTAGTGCGGTTCTTTTGTTACATTATTTTTGTTCAAGTTATAGGCATAATTGTACAGATATTGAATACGGGCGATTATTATTATTATTATTAATTATTCTTACATTATACAGCAAAATTTGTTTAGTGGTAAGTACCCCACATTCTCCTACTTATAATTCTAAGAAAATTAAAATAATTGCCATACCATCGTTTATTTGATCACAGTATATCACAATTAATACAGATACGTTAACCTACTTACTAAATCTTATTCATACTCATTTTGAAGTTTTTGTTTATTAATATTAAGCATAGTGTGTATACAATTGTACATTTTCACGCTAGTATCACCATCATTTATTCCTCTAACGTCTTTACAATCACTTACGGTTTTAGATGCTAAATATGTTCGAACGTAATGATCATATTCACCATTTAAGTGATTTTCCAGCATTCTTTGTAATTTGTATGTATCGATTTCACTATTATCAAACAATAATCCAGTTTTTAACCAATTGCAACGTAATAATTCATTCACATCATTATCATTTTCAACTATGTAACCATTTTCATCGTATACTAAAATATCTTTTGCGTTATTTGATAAGCATTCCGTATTAACTTCATCTAAATACGGTTTTTGGATAGATCTACTAAATACGTCCTGTAAATCAATGTTTAATAAAATGTTTGCAATTAAATGTAACTTACTTTACAACAGGTTAAAAAAATAACACAAAGTACTGCAACAAGCAACTTCATTTTTGGAATACCTATTTCAAGTTTTGTGCACGTCGGAAGTATATAAACCACTGATATAAACAGATCAGTTAAAAGGTCAATTTCACAAAACTGAGATTGTATTATATCTAACAGACACGTAAGAAGACTTCTGAATAAATAATTTACTAGATAAATAAAATATTATTACCGAGAACAATGAGTCAAGCCTTGCTTAGTCATTTAATTAAGGATGGTCATGGAAGAGTTAACGCGTGACGTCTTGTGTACGTAGGTAATCATATTTCTTACTTGAAATGAATGTTATAATCTACATCGTATTGATGATTGTGATACGATTATTGAATTTATTAAATATTAATAAAAATAAAAAAAGTTATAACATTAAACGACAAAGGTTTTATTAACTGTCCAATTAAAAAAATTATTACAGCACTTAATCTAGTACGTGTAGGTAGTTGTGCAATGCTTGGCAGCTGTAATAAGAACATATTCAAAAATCTGGTTTCGAAAAATTTTAACACTTTCGATTCAATCGATTACTCTTTCAATTTTTAGACATATTAGGTATTATAATTCACAAAACCATTTAATTGTACTCTGTGTAATAACATTTATACTTCCATTACGAAAGATGCAACCTTTTGTGATATACTGTACATCTGGTTGCATACCTAGTAACATTTATTACATATTGTATTCATGTGTATCCGCCATCCTTTTAATTGTAATTAAATATATGTAATTCTAAAGGGTATATTTTAGCAGTTGAACATTTTTATTTGCGACAGCAGACAAAACATTTCAAACTACTCATTATTAACAAAATTGAATACCACACATGGCTTTGCATGTTTGTCTCATGTGGATTAGTAAAGATCAAATATGAAGAGAGAACCCCGTTATGTCGGGAGACGACTATTTTAAATTTTTTTACAATAATTTGGTTTACATGAAATGTTTGAAATATAGCCATTGTTCTTACTTATCCACCCAATCAAAATAGTGTATTATGAAATTAGTTTATAATGCAAGGGATTATGGCAGGAGGATAATGGAAACCAATGTCATAATTCCGCATTATAAACGAATTTCATATGCTATTTTGTCGTCGAACTAGCCACTTTGAGACACAATTTAAATGAAATAATAATTTCAGATCGTTACAAAGAAAATATCATTTCACAGGAGTTCATGAACGGTCTTATAGTTCCCATAATTTTGCATTATAAGTGTCATTTATTTTTTGTAAATAAACAAATTTTGCAAAAATGGATTCAGACATGGATGAAGAAATCCTTTAAAAAACAGAAGGAGCTGAGTTGAGTCTAAAAAGTCCGAAATCATTTATAAGAAATAATTCGACAGATTTATTGAATGGATGCGCAAGAATAATACGGAAACTGTTACAGAGAAGGTGTTGCTTGCGTATTTCCTTGATCAGGTAAGTTCATTACATCATTTATTAAAGGTAATCATTCTTTGTATTTATTTTATTAGTCGAAAAACTACAAATCATCTTCATTATGGTGCATGTATATAAATTAAAATTTATGTTACGTCTCAAAAAGAATGTTGATCAACAAGTTTTCAAAACTTTCGGCATTCTTGAAAAATTGAAAAGTCATTAGGTTTTCAAAAGAGCACTTACTTAATTTTTTTCTTGAAACACAAAATGACAAATACTTACTTATGAAGGCAAATTTTTACTTTTAACTCTTTAACGGACAAAACCATTTTTGGTGGAAATATAAGATTTTTAAAAGGGCTGTCAGAAGTCAGTTAGAAATGTTTAAAAAAATCTCCTACAGCCAATTGGGCTGTAGCTGTAGGTAGATATAGCTACCACGGACCCTTTAGGCCATACACTAATACATATTGAGCAGTGGTAGCTATAACTACCAAACAAAAAAAGCGACCCAGTTGTTTCTATAGCATTTATAGGAGAACGGAAAATAAATACTTATATACAATATACTTCTTGAAAAATCAAATGTTTATTGCAAAAAAGGTACATGAAAAAAAATAGTTATTTTGAGTGGTACGATGCAAAACAATCCGTGCATAAAGCAACATTACAAGTCTGGCATATAATATTACACCGGGTTTGTTTCTTTTTTGACGAACTACGAAGCGCACAGCGTCGGTAGGTTCCCTTGATTGGTAAATTAGCGCCAACAGTTGTGGACTTCTTAGGTGGAGGTCCCCTTTTTTTCTTTGAGCAAATGTTCCAATTAACTGATCTGCTAACTCACTTCGAAACTACAGAGCTGTCATAGGTTTAGCACTAAGATTTTCCTTTTTTACTGTCTCTTTATAGAGTACGTAGCTATTAACTATTAGTAGAAGACGGACACCTTCCGCCATCTTGGATTTTAACGTCACAAGACCGCCCACGTGGGGGACCGTATTTTTCACCCTTATTTTTTATGATTTCTTTTTAGAGGTTTTTTCAACCCTTGATGGAATTTTCATCCCTAATCAAGGTCTTTTTGACAGCAAATTTTTTCACCCTTATTTTTAATGGCTTGTTTTCGGAGGCCTTTTTCAACCCTTAATGGAAACTTCATCCTTAATTAAGACCTTTTTGTTTTTATCAGATTCACGTGGAGGAGGTATTTTTTCACCCTTATGGTTTCTTTTCGGCGACGTTTTGCGCCCCTTGATGGAATTTTTAACCCTGATTATTATTATTGGTAGTATTAAGGGCCTTTTTTTTTGTCAGCAATTTTTTTGTCGGTCTTATTTTATGGTTTTTTTTCCTGTTAGCTGTATTAAGAGTCCTTTGACAGAAATTTTTATCGGTTTTTTGTAGCTGCTAACGTGAGGCGTGTATTTAAGGCGAGGGTTGAACTGGGGTTTGGTTTAGGGCTGTATTTAGGGCTAGGGGTTGAACTGGGGGTCTGGCTTAGGGCTGTATTTAGGGCTAGGGGTTAAACTAGGGCTTGGGGTTGTATTTAGGGCTAGGGGCTGTATTTAGGGCTAGGGTTGAACTGGGGCTTGGCTTAGGGCTATATTTAGGGTTTTGAACTGGGGCTTGGGGCTGTGTTTAGAGCTAGGGTTATTTTTATGGTGATTATCTTGTAGACCATTTTTTGTTTTATCAACTCGGACATTCTGATTGGATTTGTAATTATGTCTTTTCAATGATTTTAATTTGACCTCAGGTTATAAAAATGTACATGTGAGTTTAAGCTGATGTGTATTGGATTTATGTCTATTTATTATACTAAGAAAATGTTATTAAAAATATTTCTATTAATACTCATTTGTAGACTGCGTGTTTTATCTATATACTTATTTTATCTTGAGAAAATTGTTAACCTGGAGAAACAAGTTAGCCTTGAAGCTAGTTAGTCATAGGTTTTGAAGACCACCTTGAAGTTAACTGTAAGTCCTGTTTTGAAGTTGACCTTGAAGTTAACCTTGCGTATAACTTAATTTGACCTCGGACTATAAAAATATACATTTGAGTTTAAGCTGACGTGTATTGGTTTATGTCTATTTTATTATGCCAAGAAAAATGTTATTAAAAATATTTCTGTTAATTACCATTTGTAGGTTGCGTGTTTTATCTATATATGAAATTTTATTTTACAACAGCTACTTTTCTACTTTGTGAAAATTGTTAACCTTTGAGAAACAAGTTGGCCCTGAAGTTAGCCTGGAGGTTAGTTAGTCATAGGTTTTGAAGACTACCTTGAAGTTAGCCTCAGGATCTGGGAGAATACTATAAGAGCGTGCGCCAGGGTTTCGTTAATTTAGTTCTGTTTTGAAGAGCATCATATCGCTATCGAGTCTTTAAATGTAAATCAGATTTTGGGATTATTCAGTGTTGGTGCGTTAACCGAGGAGGGGCTAAAAAATGCGTACAATATTATCACTTTTAAGATGTTGTGCGAAAATGACACTATCGATTCGATAGATGTTTATAATGATTTTGTGGAGGCTGTATTTTAATATATTTATTCATATTTTTCCATTTTAGCTACATAATAATGGCCTCTATTATTTTTTAATTGTGGTTTATCAATTGTAGAAATTATATCATTTTCAAAATAATATAAAATGTCGTCTTTAGGAGGCCACTTCCAAGCGCCTACACCGGCTTTAACCATTACTTTGATGTCTGCTCCTTCTGGATCACATTTCATAACAACGCCTGTAAAAGTGATAAAAAATTAAAGGGTGATTAAATTACCTTAACTGAAATGCTTACCTGGATAATAATTGTCATCGTATCTGGCAATTACGTATGATCCACATTCCAATTGAAGTGGACTTTCATCACTTATATCCATGTCATCATCATCATTATAGGTAATCTCTTCAGAATCACATGAGGTGTCATATACTAGTTCTTCTATCTTTTTGGGTATGGATTTTCTTTGCTTACTGTCTTTTTTTTGATTATCATAAAAATCTCTATAAGATTTATCAGACATTACCATGGGAAGAGATGTTCTTTTCCTTTTTGGTGCAACTTCTTTCTCGGGGGGTTTACGGAACATCATAAGAGCGTTTAAAATGAAGATTTTCTTCATATTTTTAATTCCTTTACCAATAGATGAATTATTATTTTAAAATTATTATTAATTTGATTAAATACATAAATAAAATTATTATTAATTTTACAAATAAATAAAAAAAGTTTACCTCGAGTAGGATTTGAACCTTCGACCTGTACTTTGCTAGAGTACCGCGCTAACCAACTGCACCATCTAGGTTCAAACCCCAATCGATGTAAATTTTGTCTTTATGTATGTTTGTTAATTAATATTCAAAGTGTCCATTACTGACTCAGTGTCCATTACTGGGGCGGTTACCTTATGTTTCAGTAACAAAATAAATCTAAAATTTTTATGTGTTAGAGATCAAATAATTTGATGATAGCCAATACAATAGTAGCAAAACAGTTTATACATAACCTACCTAATTCAAACTGACCATACACATACGTAAATAACAATATTTTAACAAT